>JADBJO010012546.1:52500-55000 GCA_016801955.1 Conus betulinus | reverse complement strand
TTCCGCACTGCAAAAAATTTGTGGTTCAGGCCGACTCTTTATTAACCTTCCTGCTCGTGCTGCGCCATGTTACATTTGCCGCCAGCGCTTCAGAAATGTTTTACAGTCAAGGAATTCATAGTGTAACCAGCCACCCCTCACACACACACGCAGGGGTGTGGTGGTCGTGGCGGGAGGTCGGAGGGGATATGTGGTGGGGATAATTATGTGGTGGGAGATGTGGTGGGAGGTGTAGTGCGAGATGAGGTGGGAGATGTGGTGGGAGATGTGGTGGGAGGTGTGGGTGGGGCTGTAGTGGGGAAGATGGTGGGGTGGTGGTGCTGGGAGGTGTGATGGGAGGCGTGGAGGGGGGTGTGGAGGGAAGGTGTAGTGGATGATGTAGTGGGAGGTGGTGAGAGGTGTGGTGGTGGGGATGTAGTGGGGAAGGTGGTGGGGTGGCAGTGGTGGGTGGTGTGGTGACAAGTGTAGTGGGGGTTATAGTGGGAAAGATCGTGGGGTGGTCGTGCTTGGAGGTGTGATGGGAGATGCGGAGGGAGGTGGGATGGGAGGTGTGGAGGGAGGTGTGGTGGGAGGTGTGTGGAGGGAGGTGTGATGGGAGATGCGGAGGGAGGTGGGATGGAAGGTGTGATGGGAGGGTGTGATGGGAGGTGTGATGGGAGATGCGGAGGGAGGTGGGATGGGAGGTGTGGTGGGAGGTGTGATGGGAGGTGTGATGGGAGATGCGGAGGGAGGGTGGGATGGAAGGTGTGGTGGGAGGTGTGTTGGAGAGATGATGCAGGAGATGCAGATGATGCAGGAAGATGTGACGGGAGATCTAGAGAGAGAGGGTGTGGTGAGAGGTGTGGTGGGGGGGGGGGGGGGTAGTGGGGAAGATGATGGGTTGGTGGTGGTGGGAGATGTGCTGGGAGGTGTGGTGTGGTGGGAGGTGTGGAGGGAGGTGTGGGAGGGAGGTGTGGAGGGAGGTGTGGTGAGAGGTGAGGTGGGAGGGTGTGGAGGGAGGTGTGGAGGGAGGTGTGGAGGGAGGGGTGGTGGGAGGTGTGGTGAGAGGTGTGGGGGTGGGTGTGGGAGGTGTGGTGGGAGGTGGTTGGGGAGGGAGTGTGGTGGGAGGTGTGGGTGGGAGGTGTGGAGGGAGGTGTGGAGGGAGGGGTGGAGGGAGGGTGGAGGAGGGAGGGAGGGAGGTGTGGTGGGAGGAGGAGGGTGGAGGAGGGGGGGGTGGGAGGGAGGGTGGGAGGTGTGGAGGGAGGTGTGGTGGGAGGTGTGGTGGGAGGTGTGGAGGGAGGGGGTGTGGGGAGGGTTGGTGGGGGAGTGGTGGTGGAGGGTGGTGGGAGGTGTGGTGAGAGGTGTGGTGGGAGGTGTGGAGGGAGGTGTGGAGGGAGGTGTGGAGGGAGGGGTGGTGGGAGGTGTGGTGGGAGGTCTGGAGGGAGGTGTGGGGACGTGTGTGGGGGACGTGTGGTGGGACGTGTGGAGGGAGGTGTGCAGGGAGGTGTGGTGGGAGGTGTGGAGGGAGGTGTGGTAGGAGGTGTGGTGGGAGGTGTGGTGGGAGGGAGGTGTGGTGGGAGGTGTGCAGGGAGGTGTGGTGGGAGGTGTGGTGGGAGGTGTGGTGGGAGGTGTGGTGGGAGGTGTGGTAGGAGGTGTGGTGGAAGGTGTGTGGAGGGAGGTGTGGTGGAAGGTGTGGTGTGGAGGGAGGGAGGTGTGGAGGAAGGTGTGGAGGGAGGTGTGGGGGAGGTGTGGTAGGAGGTGTGATGGAAGGTGAGGTGTGGAGGGAGGTGTGGAGGGAGGTGTGGGTGGAAGGGTGAGGTGTGGAGGGAGGTGTGGAGGGAGGTGTGGAGGGAGGTGTGGAGGGAGGGTGTGGAGGGAGGTGTGGTGTGGTGGGGAGGTGTGGAGGAAGGTGTGGAGGGGGGAGGTGTGGGAGGGAGGTGTGGTGGGAGGTGTGGTGGAAGGTGAGGTGTGGAGGGAGGTGTGGAGGGAGGTGTGGTGTGGTGGGAGGTGTGGAGGAAAGTGTGGAGGGAGGTGTGGTGGGAGGTGTGGTGGGAGGTGTGTGGTGGAAGGTGAGGTGTGGAGGGAGGTGTGGTATGGTGGGAGGTGTGTGTGGTGGGAAGTGTGGAGGAAGGTGAGGTGTGGAGGAAGGTGAGGTGTGGTGGGAGGTGGTGGAGGGAGATGTGGAGGGAGGTGTGGTGGAAGGTGAGGTGTGGCGGGAGGTGTGGAGGGAGGTGTGGATGAAGGTGTGGTGGGAGGTGTGTTCGGAGGTGTGGAGGGAGGTGTGTTCGGAGGTGTAGAGGGAGTGTGGTGGGGTGTGTGGTGGAAGGTGTGGTGGGGTGTGTGTTGGGAGGTGTGGTCAGAGGTGTGTTGGAGATGATGCAGGAGGAGTAAAGGGAGATATGGTGGGGAGGAGTGGAGAGAGGTAGGTGTGACGGAGGTGTGGTGGGGGGGTGTGGTGGGGGGTGGGTGGGTCGGAGGTGTGTTAGTGGATGTGGTGGAAGGTGCATGGAAGATGGGATGG
>JADBJO010012546.1:40000-50000 GCA_016801955.1 Conus betulinus | reverse complement strand
ATTAAAACAAGCAATACATGTAGAAAAAGTAAAAA
This sequence comes from Conus betulinus, assembly GCA_016801955.1. Classification (NCBI taxonomy): domain Eukaryota; kingdom Metazoa; phylum Mollusca; class Gastropoda; order Neogastropoda; family Conidae; genus Conus; species Conus betulinus. The sequence goes on along the minus strand of JADBJO010012546.1, from coordinate 49,965 downwards.
AGAGTTTTCGAATATTCTCGTAAACACGGGTACTCCTTTATCATTACAACAACAACAGCAACAACAACAACAACACACATACACAAAGGAAAATTTAATGTTGTAGATTAATTCGACCATTCACTCAGTCACGCGATGACTATATTACTGAACTCCTCAGCCTATATTAATTTGTATTTTCCACGATTAGGTACTTTTTTCAATGCACTATTATTGTAAATGCTTCTGTCTGCTTTTCATTGCTTGTGGAATGAATTTAGCAACTGATTTTATCATACCATCGTCATCAGATTACAACAAAGAAGCAACATCTTGCCTTTGAAAAACATCCGAAGTGGAAAATGAACATTTTACACGCTCTTCATTGTACGCAGTACATTGAAATAAAAAGTGCTTTTCTTTGTCAGTAGTGAATCCACATGAAGGGCATGGTGATTCTGTGGATGTTCCACGCTCGAGCCATCTTTTATTCGCCTTGAAACCTAAAATTCGTAACCCCAATCGTGTCTAATAAATTCTATGCCATTTACCTGCGATAACATTAAGAAACTTTTCTGCATGGAATATATTCTTAAATAAGAACCAACGATTCTTTTCTTTGCTTTCCGTATTTGAATGCCATTTCTCTTTTCAAAGAACAGATGAGCCTATCTTTAAATTCTGTAATAAACTGCTGTTCGTTACCCACTCCTTGGGTCATCAGCACTATTCCAGAACCTAAGCTTACACATTGGAACAGGCATTTCTATTCTTAGACACAGGAGTGATATAAATCATGTGGAAACATAAACCCACATACATATTTATTACCCCTTTCCACCCCCACCCAACCCTTCCATCGCACCTCTCTCTCTCTCTCTCTCTCTCTCTCTCTCTCTCTCTCTCTCTCTCTCTCTCTCTCAGTATATACGCCCATGGTAATGTTTTCTTTGATTTAAGGAGGGAGATAAGTGTTGTTGGGAAAGTAGCTGAGATGCTATCCTGAACAGTTCGAGAGCATAATGATTATTCGTATGATTGGAACCCACTGAGGTGTTATAAATGGGTCGAATGGGAATGTTAGAGGGATACTGCACGTTTGGGAAAGCAGGGGAAGGATTACCATGGTAACTCCTGTCCTGTCTGAAATACGTGGATGGGGGTGAATTACGGCTGATTTTATTCATATCATTAGGGAGAATGGTGTGAGGAGGGTAATGATGTGGGGGTGGATTCCTGATAATTTCATTCACATCATCAGTGGGAAAGATGCTGGACAGGTAATGATTGAGAGAGAGAGAGAGAGAGAGAGAGAGAGGAGAGAGAGAGAGAGAGAGAGAGAGAGAGAGAGAGAGAGAGGAGAGAGAGAGAGAGAGAGAGAGAACACGAATGTCTCATGAGTAAAGGAACCCTTCATTCCACAACAGGGAGAGGAGGGGAGGGGACTGAAAACGAACACTGGAATCAATATGAACGACACTGACACACACGATCCATTTCTTCGCAGTTTCATGGATCAAGAACGAGGAAGACATGGAATTTCTTAAACACTCACTATTCACCTTCGTGGGGGTTCTCATAGTTTGCGTAGAGTACTAACCAGTCTAGGCACGTATGAAGTCGAGTAGAGAAAACTATTGGATAATACACAGACAAATGTATATTTGATGATGTTGATCAAGAACACTTCATTCTGTTTTTTACTCATCCACTCCAGTGTGTACATAACTGCTTGTTGCAGCCAGAAACAACCCAGCAAGCAACCCAAACAACAAATATTGCATAACTGTTCTTTCGTTCTGTTTTATTTCTGATTTTGTGACAACACCAGCTACAACAACAACAACAACAACAACAACAACAACGGCAACAACACCACAACCACTACTACTACTATTACAATTAGTACTACCAATACACTACTACTACTACTACTACTACTACTACTACTACTCAGCAGCAGCAGCAGCAGTAGCAGCAGTAGTAGTGGTTGTGATAGTAAACGTAGTAGTAGTAGTAGTAGTAGTAGTAGTAGTAGTAGTGGTGGTGGTGGTGGGTTGGTGGTGGTGGGTGGAGGTGGTGGTGGTGGTGGTGGTGGTAGTAGTTGTACTCGTATAGAATTCCTTTTCTTTGTCTTCAGCTCCAACACCAGCTCAGTGTTTGAATATTTTTTTGTCGGTCGGTGCTATAATTTTGGGATGGGCACGAGAGAACATTGAAAAAAAACACGCTTACTGGTAGAACTGCTCTGCTAGCACCAGTCCAGTTCTCTTAAAACTCAGAGCTCAGGCTTGTTTCTGTCTTCTTCCTGGTGTATAAAATACTGAGGCAATGGAAGATTGGATGGTGAATTGGAAAAAAAAAAACAAGCAAAAACAAAACAAAACAAAACAAAACCGTACCTTTTTTTACAGTCTTGCATTTTTTTTAATCTAGGAGAGAATGGTATGTGCCAAACAATTCTCTTTTGGCAATCCAAGGTGTGATTCATCATTGAAAACGCCTTTGTTCTTGAACGTAAACAACTGAGCAAACTAAACTACACGCAGATCAAAAGGTCTTCTTCTTCTTCTTCTTCTTCTTCTTCTTCTTCTTCTTACTTCAGCAGAGTTTGTCTTGAGAGAACAGTCAGCCTGCCAAGATGCCCTGCGGATGGACGTATGGGCGGGTATGGGGGTGTTGTTTAGAGTTCCATCAACAGACCGTTAGGCCCAGTCACTGCCACGTCAAACACCCGCCGACCAGGTCGGGAAGCAGCTGGTGACGTGTATAGACACCACGTGGATGAAATACACCTGGGGCCGCTGCAGAAGAAAGCCTAAGACCAGGGATTGGGGTCGCGATGGAGGGGGGAGGGGGGAGGGGGGAGGGGGAGGGGGCGGAAAGTGTGTGTGGGGGGGGGGGGGGGTTGTTTTAGGGCAGGCCATGTTCTGATAGCAGTTTTGGCGGTGATATTGACCCGACCTCTGATCAATTTGGTCCCGTCCCCCCCCCCCCCGTTTTTTTTTTTTTTTTTTCTTTTTTTTCCCCGTACCCACCTCACTTCTGCTTCGGTTCGTTTCGATGCGCCTGTTGGGCGATTTTCTGATGCTGTGTGTGAAAATTTGCCATGCGTCCGAATGTCACGTGAAATATGGTCGCTGTGGCCGTATTTCATGCTGTCAGTATTTTCATACGACACCGCTTCTCTTTCTTCTCTTGACTACACACACACGCACGCACGCATGCTCGCACGCACGCACGCACGCACGCACACAAATACAAACCCATCACCACTAATGGTGGAACCCTGTAGGCAGCAAATATGAGAGTTCACGATGAGTGGGGAGGATATCGTTTTCTCTTTCCAGGTTCGTGCGCAATTTCCGTTTTAGTATTTTGAGATTTCCGGGGGATTAGTTCTTTGCTTAATACAGAAGCACTGAGCTGACCCTCCTTCGTAAGACTGTGCAAAGAACGTTTTTCTTCATAAGGGTCCTCTGGGTCGTTGTCCGTCGGTTTATTGTTCTGTCCATTCAAAAGATTACGCGAAAACTACAAGCGCGGGAAGATGAATTGTGGCCCAAGGTAATACCCATAAAATTGTGGTCTGGATCGGTTGTTTGGATCCGGATCAAAAAGCAGATCCAGGACCCGTTCTGCGAAATTGACAAAATTTCTACGGAATGTGAACAGTGTGCAGTTAAGGTTACAAACTGATATCTCCCTGCAAAGTGTTATATATTTGCCGAATAATAAAACACTCCAGTGACATGCGCGTTTTCTTGCACCTGCCGTCGATCGAAAAAGATGACGTTATGTGTATCTATCAGGAGCACTTGAAACAAAACAACATTGCGATGTATTGTCCGAAGCATAGAAGCATGTTGTCTTGTTTTGTGTGGCGATGTTTCGTTTAGTGTTGCATTGCATTTGTGATGCACTGTGAATGTGTTCTATCGTGTTGTGTGACGATGCATTGAATCGCCTCGTTGTAACTATTGCGTAAAAAACGTATTGCATTAGTTGGCTTTTTGATTTGTTGCACAGCACTGTGCTCTATTGTGACCGTTGTGTTGTATATTATTGTGTTGCATTGTAGTGTGTTGTGTTGCTTTGTATTGTGTTGCATTACATTGTGTTGTGTTACATTGTATTGTTTTGCATTGAAGTATGTTGCATTGTATTCTTTTGCATTGTAGTGTGCTGTGTTGTATTGTTTTGTATTGTGATATGTTGTGTTGTAGTGTTTTGCATTGTAGTATGTTGCATTGTATTCTTCTGCATTGTAGTATGTTGCATTGTATTCTTTTGCATTGTAGTATGTCGTGTTCCATTGTAGTGTGTTGCATTGTAGTGTGTTGTGTTGCATTGTATTGTGTTGCATTACATTCCGTTGTGTTGAATTGTATAATTCTGCATTGTAGTGTGTTGTGTTGTATTGTGCTGCTTTGCATTAGATTGTGTTGTTTTGTATTGTATTGTGTTGCATTACATTATGTTGTGTTGTATTGTGTTGTTTTGCATTACATTGTGTTGTGTTGAATTGTATAGATCTGCATTGTAGTGTGTGTTGTGTTGTATTGTATTGCGTTGCATTACATTGTGTTGTGTTGTATTGTATTGTCTCGTGTGCATTATGTTGTGTTGCTTTAAATCTATTGTGTTGCCTCGCGTTTTATGATGCTGTATCACAATGTAACGTATTCGTTGCTTCCGTGGTCGGCTGATTGTTGATAAATATGATCAACGTAACACTTTTTTTTTTTGATAACTCACCATCCCCTTGGTATCATGCACCTTCTAAATAATTCCGTGATTCTAGATGAAATCAAACAACGAGGGGTAGAGGAGGGTATTCTTCACGTTGATGCTATCCTGTTCCTCTACAGGTGAGTTTTTCTTTATATGCTGCTAGATGTCTCAAAGCATGACCCTTTACTACTGACGCAGCAAAAACGGTCCAGGAAAGTTTCTCCAGCTGTTCCTTAGAGGGATGACAGAGACATGACCAGTTTCATCTTATTTCTTATGTCGTTTTATTTCCAATTCAGTTGATTGACCGTTCTTTGTTTCTCTTTCTTTCTTTCTTTCGTTAATTCTTTCTTTCGTTCGTTCGTTCGTTCGTTCGTTCGTTCGTTCTTTTCTTCTTCATTTCTTTCTTTCTTCGTCCCTTTCTTTCTTTCTTTCTTCTTTCTTCTTTCTTCTTTCTTTTCTTTCTTTCTTTCTTCCTCTCTTTCTTTCTTCTTTTTCTTCCTTTCTTTCTTTCGTTCGTTTTTTTCTCTGTCTTTCTTTTTCGTGTATGTACCATCCTTGTTCCTCAATGCATTTTTTAAAACTTTTTTTTTTTCTGGAACATGATCTTGTATCTTGAAGGTTCCGAATGTTCCTTTCCACATCTGGTTTTATGCTAGCATACCATTAAAGGACGAGCTATTTTCGCTCCGTCAGGAAGCATGGCCATCGAATCGACCGAGGTAGATGCGCTATTGATCTGTTTACCCCGCGTGTCGTGATCTTTCAGTCTGGGTGATGTCACTGGGTTTGGTTCCAGTGAGGTAAATGGTGTCCGCATTCTTCAAAGTCAGGTTTCTTTTAATACCACGTGTGCTAGGTGAGTGAATCGGAATATATTGCTGGCCAAATCTAGGATTGAGACAGAGACGGTGCGATTAAAAACTGTGCATTTCAGAGCAATACAAAGAGTTCAGTGCGATACAGTCTTATACTGTTTATAGTACCCGCACAACACAGTGTAGCTGGTCCAGATAAAACGTATACCATCATAATCAGCATTCGATGACAGAGATCAGGCAATGCTAAATCTCAAATCCCTCTGACAACAAAGTAGGCGGCGATGATAAAGCTGATGCTGGTGTACCCTTTACAACAATATTGATCTTATTCTCGCGATCTCCATCTATTATTCGACCTTCTTCATCCCCGCTCCTTTCCCCTCGCAATCAGTTCAGTCAACTTGTCGCAACAAAAAATATGCTTCTACTCCCACATCCCGGCCCACTATCATACCATTAGCTGATAGGCTATCTTTGGTCTGCTAGAGGGGATGCTAATCGAATCCAGCTGCGCAGATGCACTGCTTGACATTTGAACCCTGCGAGTCGTCATCCTGCTTTGTAGGCAATGTCTGCTGAGCAGTGCTGGCAGTAAGATGGGTTGTGTTTCAGATTGTTCCTGTTTATGCTATCACGTAATGAACATGAGTTACAGAGCTGGTTGTTGGCCACCATAGGGTAGAGAAAGAGGCAGTGCAATTGAAAACAACGCAGTTAAACGCAGTGCGGATTGTTATGATCCAGACTACTACCAATACATTATGGTCGGTGGTACTGGGCCTAGCGAATTTTTTTTTGTGTGTGTGTGCTCCGCCCCCCCCCCCCCCCCCCCCCCCCCCTTCCACCATTCCCAGACCCCCCTTCCGAACAACAAACTTTGTCCATTCGTCCTCATGACGTTTATGATTTTTGATCTCTGCATTCTCCATGCCCCACTCCTTTCCCTCTGTGTCAGGTCAGTCACATTATTGTCATAAACTATGATCCTATTTCCGTCTCAACGCCTACCACCACGCCATCAAACTGATGCACTATTTTAGGTCCTCTATGGAGCATGCTAATCGCATTTAGCTGGGCAGACGTACCACTCAATCTCGAACCCTGCAAGTCGTGTAATCCTGCTGTTTAGATCATGTCTGCTGAACATTGCTGACACTGGGAAAGGATGGTCTACAGTGCAGATTGCACCCGTTTATGACATCACATGGGAAAATAAGTAACTCAGCTAATTGCTGATTGCTGGCAGGAATAATGCCATTGAAAAGAGTGCAGTTTAACACACTGCACATTCGTATAAGCTAGACTACTACCAACACATCATTAATCGTTAGTAGTGAGCCCAGCAAAAGTAATCTTTGTACCTCAACCCTCCTCCCCCGCCCTCTTCCCCAGCATCAAACTTCGACCATTCATTCCCACGACGTTCATGATTTATTGGCTACATCTGTCCCCCGTCTTCCACACCCTTCCTCTTCCCCCCATATCAGCTCGGTCAAATGACCATCATGACTTATGGCCCTGCTCTCACCCATGGCACTGTGTTCAGTCCAGCAGAGAGGACGCTGACGTTCTGCCGCCATCTCACCGCCCACAATCACACCCACAACTGAGACAATAATTTGCAATCCTCTGCAGAGGATGGTGATCGACTGTAACTGGGCAGATGCAGTGCTAGACGTTTGAACCCTGCTAGTCCCCATCCTGCTGTTCACAGGCAACGTCTGGTGAGCATTGTTGACAGGAAGATGGATAGTCTCTGTCCAGACTGTGGCTGTTTATGATGTCACACGGGGTACAGTCAGTGATGGGGCTGGTTGCTGGCCACAGCAGGGTATAAACAGGGATAATGCGATTGAAAACAGTGCAGTTCAGTGCAGTGCACATCGTTGTGATCCAGAGCGCTACCAACATATCAATCACTGATGACGGTGTGTCCGCCTTTCACCCCTCTCCTCTTTCCCCAGCAACACATTGAGTCCTCTCGTTCTCTTGACGTTCTTGACATACTGGATCCGTCTCTTCCCCATTCCCCCCTCTCTTCCTTCCACGTCAGTTCAGTGACATTTTCGTCAGAAAACGATGGTCTTCCTCTCGTCTCACCGCCCACTACCACGCCAGTGACTGATGCACTATTTTCTGTTTGCCGCCGAAGATGGTAATCAAATCTAACTGGGCAGATGCACTGCTGGACTTTTGGACCGTGCAACTCCTCGCCCTGCTTGCTGTTCAGGCAATATCTGCTGAACATTGCTGACAGGAAGATGGATAGTCTGTGTTTAGATTGTTCTTGTTTATGATGTCACATGGGGAAATGATGTCACGGAGCTGGTTGCCGGCCACAATAGGACAGAACCCCCCAGGACTATACGACTGAAAACAGAGCAGTTCAGTGCAGTGCGTTTATGATCCAGAATGCTACCGACACATAAATCATCGATGGCAGCGAGCATAGCAAAAATTAGGCTTGTTGTGCCCCCTCCCAGCAAACTGGTCCCCTGCTTCCCCAGCAACAGACTTGGACCATTCGTTCTCATGACGTTCATAAATCATTTGATCTCTCCATTTCCCATCTCGTACTCTCTTTTCCTTCCCTCCACATAGGCTCAGTCAAATTATTGTCATAAAACTATTGTTTTGCTCCCATCTGACCAGCTTCTACCATACCTTCAACTGATGCGCTATTTTGGATCCGCGAGAGAGGAAGCTGACTTCATGTAACTGGGCAGATGCGCCCTTGAACCTTGAATCCCGCAAGTCGCCATCCCACTCTTCAGGGAATGTCTACTGACCATTTTGACAGGAAGAAGGATAGCGCACTGTTGAGATCGTTTCTGCGTGTGGCACTACAAGTGGAAAAATTGAAGACGGAACTGGTTGCTGGCCATAACAAGATAGAGGAAGAGATAATGCAGATAGAAACAGTGCCGTTCAATGCAGTAAACACAGTTGCGATCCACACTACCACCAAGGCATTAATCATCGATGATAGTTAGCTCAGCAAAATTAGTTTTTTCTTACCCTTCCACTTCACCCCATCATCCCCTGCTTCTCCTACAAAAAACTTGGTCCATTCATTCTCATGACCTTCATAAATTACTTGACATCTCCATTCCCCATTTCCCGTTCCTTCTCTCTACATCTTCAGTCAAATTAGCGTCATAAACTATGTTTCTTCTCCCATCTGACCACCCACTACCGTAGCATACATCCCCACAGTGGTTGTTAAACGAATCTAGCTGGGCAGATGCACACAGCTGAGCCTCCGTCTGTTCGGGCATTGTCTGCTGAGCATTGAAGGCAGTAAAATGGACAGCTACTGTTCCGATGATGCCTGCTCATGATATTGGAAGGAGGAAGTGAGTAATTGAGCTTGTTGCTGACTACAACAGGGCAGAGGCAGGTACAGCGCTATTGAAAACAGTGCTACTCAATACAGTGCTTCCTGTTATGATCCAGACTACTACCAAACTGTTTGTAGTCGATGGCAATGAGCTGAGAAAAAGCTGCTGAATCTCGTGCCCTATCGTCCCTCCACCCTCTTCCCCCGTAACTACCTTGGATCATTCGTTCTCAAGAGGTTCACGATTAATTTCACTCTCTGTTCCCCGCCTCCCAAGTCCTTCCTCTTCCGTCCACATCTTTTCAGTCAAATGATCATCATAAAACTATGGCCTGCTCCCGTCTCTCCGCCCACAACCATGCTGTCAAACAGAGGAACTATTTTCAGTCCGCCACAGAGTCTGCTAATCCAGTCTAGCTGGGCAGATGCACCACTGAAACTTGAACCTTGTAACTCGTCATCCCCGTGTTTTCCTCACACACACACGCACGTGCACACGCACACACACACACACACGGCCACTCAGGTAACCCTATTTACTCTCATGATGGTAATGTAATATTCGATCTACTCCTTTCTCATCCCCTTCTCTCTTCACCTACCAGTACTATACCATCACCTGGTACTCTTGTTTCACTAGTAAGGCGGGACAATAATGGATTCTACCTGGCGAGATACACCATTGACCTATTAGCCACTAGACTCATGATCCTGTGGTCTGGGCGAAAGCTGCTGAGGTTTGCTGCCACTGAGAAAGACGCTGTTCAGATTGTCACTGTTGACATTCCGCGTGGACAACGAGTGACAGAGCTGGGCAGACCTGGGCTTCAGACAAACATGATGTGCTTGAAAACAGTGCGTTCCACGCAGTGCAATGAACTCAGTGCATCTCAGCGTCATACTGTATACAATATACAGCACAATACAACGTATAGCACGCTGGTCCGGATGAAAGTGTACACCATTCTGTCCCGCAATGATGGTAGAGGACTAGATAAGGTCGATTCTTGTGTCTTCCGCTCCCCTCACCACCCTCCTCCTCCTTCCCATTCCCACCACCCCCCACCCCACCCACCCTGATCAATTCGTTC
>JADBJO010012546.1:30000-32500 GCA_016801955.1 Conus betulinus | reverse complement strand
CCCTCTCTCTCTTCCTCTCTCTCCTCTCTCTCTCTCTCTCTCTCCACTAGTCCTGTCTCTCATCTCCGTCGTCTCTTTCTCTCTCTCTCTCTCTCCCTCTCTCTCTTCCCCGACTCTCACCTCATTCTTTTTGCTCCCTTGCTCCTCCTCTCAGGCACATCGTCTCTCTCTCTCTTAAGAAAATCTTTTCCTCGTTTTCTCCCTTCACCTTTCTTTTCTTTTCTTACTCTTGCTTCAGCACCTTCCCTTTCTCTTCCTTTCTTTCCTTTTCTCTTTCCTTGTGCAAGATCGTTCTTTCTTCCTCCTCTCTCTCTCTCTCTTCTCTCTCCCCCAAGTCTCCTCTTCGCACTCTCTCCCTTGTTTCTTTTTTTCCTTTCTCTACTTCCTATCAACCTCTTTCTTTCTTCTATTTCTTCCGCGTGTCTCTTCCTTTCTCTTTCCCTTTTGCCTTGTGCTTTTCTTTTTGCTATCGCGGTGGTCGCTTTTCTCTCTTCTCTCTCTCTCTCCTCTCCTCTCTCTCTCTCTCTCTTGTGCTTTTTTTTTCCCTTTCTCTCTTTCTTTGCCTCTGTCTTTTGTATTCCAAGTGACGCATGCGTGTGAAAACTCAATCAAACACGACCATTAGCGATTCAAAGCTTCTATTCCTATCCCTGCTCCTACCCCCCCCCCCCCCCCCCTCCTCCACCTCTCCCTTGCAGTCCTTCACCCTCCTCGAGACCACTGCCCCTCCCCCCCCCCCCCCGCCCCTCTCCCCAACTCGTGTCATTCTTAGTTAGAAATCCCCACCCCCCCCCCCCCCCACCCCTGCACCTCCCGAAAAAAAAAAAATACAGGAACAAGACAGAGTAGCACCATCTAAAATGAAATTCAACATTGATCTGTGCTCGGGTAGTTATCGATTGATCGGATTAGGCACTATGGCTTAGGGGGAAGAAGGCGAGGGGGTGGGGTTGTGGTTGAGGAGGAGGAACCTTGGGGAATAGGAAGAGGTAGGCGGCTGGCCTGTATGGAGTTTGGGAGAGTGAAAGGGGAAGGGATCTTTGCAGGTGAGAGGGTGGGGGGTGGGGGTGGGGGGGTGGGGGTGGGGAGGATGGAGGCGGGGGGTAGGGGTAAGATTGCTGAGAGCAGGGTGAAGAAAGGAGGGGTGAGCGGTGGATGAAAATATTAGTGTGTGTCATGGGGTTTTTTCTGCCCCCGACCAGCTCCTACCCAGATTTCCTAATGCTTACACGCAGACGCGCGCTCACGATTGCTCACACACACACACACACACACACACACACACACACACACAACACACGCACGCACGCACGCACGCACGCACGCACGCACGCACACACACACACCACACACACACGTAGGCACGCACGTAGGCACGCACGTACGCACACACACACGCATGCACGCACCCACGCACGCACACACACACCACACACACACACACACACACACACACACACACACACACACACACACACTCTCTCTCTCTCTCTCTCTCTCTCTCTCACACACACACACCACACACACACACACACACACACAAACACGCACATACACACACACACACCGCACGCACTCACGCATGTTCACACATAGAGTTAATGTGGATTTGATATGGCTTCCTCGATAGTCTATCTAAAGAACCGACATCTAGCGCATGCTGAGAAGATCATCTGCCTTAACCCTTTATCTGTAGGGGCTTTTTGCTGACCGTCTCTACGCTGATAGGAGAGAGAGAGAGAGAGAGAGAGAGAGAGAGAGAGAGAGAGAGAGAGAGAGAGAGAGAGAGAGAGAGAGATTTATTTTTCCGTTTGCATGGCTGTCAATTTTCTGTGTCGGTCGCTGCCAGTGTTTGTGTGGCTCAGTTGTGTCTGCCTACTTGAACCTCTGCTTACCAAAAGTCAGAAGCCATTGATACGTTTACCAAGCGAACGCACGATCGCCTGTTCGTGTTGCAGCGGAACGGAGTCTTGGGACCAGCACTGAAAATGGGTATTATCCCTCAAAAAAACAGATCTTTCTTGGTAAAAACAGATTTACCTCGCGAAAGCATTCCCCTTTTTTGCCCCGGCTGGGAGGTCGTGGGTTCGAATGAGTCATGTGGGTTTTTTCTGCCCCGACCGGCTCCTACCCAGAGTTGAGTTTGCGGCGGACTCAGTTGGGAAGACTGGGGACCACACAGTCGAGTTTCATCCACTTAATGGATGCGTTTCTGAGAGTGTTGCTCAAATTTCCTGACCAACACTGCAGGTGCCTGTATCTCTCGGGCCTGGTTGACGCCGGGATATATTATGAAAGGAAGCGTAGAGTACAGCCCTGTCATGTAGTCTCAGACCGAAATGGAAATCCGTAGCATCATCTTAATCATCCTCATTCCATCATCAGATCAGCAAAAAAAAAAATGTCTCAAATTCTGTGGCCCTTCATGCCCTGCTCTCATGGTGACCTCAGTTTCGATGTCCTCTCCACGTCTGTGGCCTTGGTTTGGTTCCGTCGGGGT
>JADBJO010012546.1:20000-25000 GCA_016801955.1 Conus betulinus | reverse complement strand
CCAAAAAATCATTTCAAAATAAGGAGGAAAAGATTGTACAAACCCATCTCGATTACTCGCTGTTCAACTACATTTTTGTGTTCAAACCGATTATTCTGTCAAGATAGTTTACTTTTGCTTATTGCCAGGTAAACATTCTTAAGATTAGTCTGCCCCATCGGTCTCAAGGCTTATAGGCAGTGTTACTTTTGCTTCGAAACAAAATGAGAATAAACGTAAACTAAATCGAAATACTCGCTGACTAATTGTATGGAGTTGGCATCCCCTAAAGAAAGATTATGTAATTCAGTGTTAATGTGCCTGCTGTTTCTTTCTTTCTTTTTCTTTCTTTCACGGTTTTCTTTTCCTTCCTTTGATACTGATATTGCCTGCTACAACTGGCTACAGTCTACCAGTCATACAACAGTGGGTAGTGAGGTACTCAATATACGCACAAAATCGGGTTTGTTGCATGTGTCGTTGTTTGTTGTTGTTGTTGTTCCTGTTGTTGTTATGATTGGTGTTTGTTATTGTTATTGTCGTTGTCGTCTTTGTGACTTCTTCTTCTTCTTCTTCTTCTTTCTCCTCTACTACTACTACTACTAGTACTACTAGTACTACTACTACTACTACTATACTACTACTACTACTACTACTACTACTACTACTACTACCAACAAACAAACAAACAAACAAAACAGACACACAAACAAACAAACAACAACGAACTAATCGACAGTCGAAGGATTTCAGTCTCATTTCATTAGACGATGGCCACAAATAATATGTCTCAACTCATAACTTGCCTGTGCTGCTTTGGGTTTTTAACAAAGTGTTAGATTATTATAAGTGGAGCACCGTGCATTGTTGACACTTTCTTTTTTTTTTTTTGTTTGTTTTTTTTGACTGTATACGTTTGCCATAGGAGGGTAGACACCTGACAGGTTAGACAGACCAGCCAAGAGGCGGTCTGGGAGTTCGGTGTTTCTGCTGCGTTTCCTACTCTTTCTATCTGACCTCGATGTTTAACAACGGAGGGACTCTGGAGAAGAAAGCTTTGGAAAAAAAAAGGAGGTGAGGGGTGAGGAGCAGAGGGGGATGGGGGGAGGGAAGGGGGAGAGATAGGTTCGCGGTGGGGCAAGGATGGTAGTGAGAAAACGTGAGAAACGGGGGGGGGGGGGGGGGGGGGGGGGGGGGGGGGGTGGGGGGGGGAGGGGGGTGGTTATATTGCGTCATGTAATCCCTGATTGACGGAACAATCGTTGACAAAGAGCCAAAGTATATTCTTACTTTTGTTTTTCATTGTTTTCATTGTTTCATTTGTTACTTGAGTTGAGAGAGAGAGATCTGATGAGAGAGAGAGAGAGAGAGAGAGAGAGAGAGAGAGAGAGAGAGAGCGGTTGAATAGTACTTATAATAGCAGACAAAACAGGGTGAAAGTAACGCGCATATTATATACAATGCCCAAACACAAAAATGAAGTATCGACAATATATATTCTTCAGTGATAGAACACATGCGCAAAGCAATAGTCCAGAGAGAGAAAGAGAGAGAGAGAGAGAGAGAGAGAGAGGAGAGGGTGGGGGGGAGAGAGGAGGGGTGGGTGATGAGAGAGAGAGAGAGAGAGAGAGAGAGGAGAGAGAGAGAGAGAGAAGAGAGACAGACAGAGACAGACAGACAGACAGACAGACAGACAGACAGACAGACAGACAGACAGACAGACAGACAGACAGATAAACGTGGGAACGGACAGACAAACACGCAGACAGAAGATAGACAGACACGCAGACCAGCAAGCGGCAGACAGGCAGACAGACAGACAGACACCGACGACAGACAGACAGAGATAGAGAACGAAACACATTTCTCTCTAATGCTTGCTCACATTCTCAAATTCCCAAGTATTTTCTTTGGATGCAGATGGGCGGACAACTTCTTAAATGAACACGAAGGATTTGGCTGGCAAATCCCTTTCTCCCACAGTCTCTTTCCCGACTTCAGTCTGTCCCTGTGTTTGTTTCTCTCTGTCTGTCTGTCTGTCTGTCTGTCTGTTGTGTGTCTGCTGCTCGCCTGTCTGTCTGTAAGTATGTACGTGTGTATGTATGTACTTAACTATGTGTGTATGAATGTACGTGTGCTTGCATGTATGTATGTATGTATGTATGTATGTATGTATGTATGTATTTATGTATGTATGTATTATGTATGCATTATGTATGTATGTGTGTATGTGTGTGTGGTGTGTGTGTGTGTGTGTGTGTGTGTGTGGGTGTGTGTGTGTGTGTGTGCAAGGAGATATGTGTGTGTGTGGTGTGTGTGTGTGTGTGTGTGTGTGTGTGTTGTGTGTGTGTGTGGTGTGTGGTGTGTGCACGCGTCTATTGCGTGTGTCTGATCGTGTGTGTGTGTTATCTTCGCGTGCGCGCGCGCGCGCGCGCTGTGTGTGTGTGTGGTGTGTGTGTGTGAGAGAGAGAGAGAGAGAGAGAGAGAGAGAAAGAGAGAGAGAGAGAGAGAGAGATGGGGGTGGGGGGTGGGGAGACATATGACACACACACAAACATAGGAGATGGACGATTGTATTGGTACATGTCCTAGCACATCGAAAATAACGATGATTATAATGCTAACAACGATGCTAGTAATCATACGTAAATGATGACAGAGATAATAAAGAGAATGATGCTGATAATGGAGGTGATGATCATGGTAATGATATTGATGATGATGATGATGATGATGATGATGATGATGATGATGATGATGATGATGACGACGACGACGTTTTTTTTTTTTTTAGATGATGATGATGATGATGATGATGATGATGATGATGATGATGATGGTGATGATATAGTGGTGGTGAAAGTGGTGATTGCGGTTGTTTGATTATGCTACCGGCAGTTATAATGATGATGGTTATGATGACAATTCTGATGATTATCATAATGATGATTACTCATGGAACTGGTATAAAATCAGTCTACATCCACAAAAAACCCCCTGTTTTCCCTGTTCCTTCTTTCCGATAACAGCAACAAAAATTCTCTCCTCTCTCCTCTCTCTCTCTCTCTCTCTCTCTCTCTCTCTCCTCTCTCTCTCTCTCTCTCTCTCTCTCTCTTTAGAAAAGCCCTACCTACATCAAGTATTTTGAAAAAGCAAATATCACACAAGTTCTAGTATTTTTGACCAGTCAACCACGCAGGGCCCTTTTTTTTGTCCCAAACTGGGAAAATGTTCCATTCTGGAATTAAAAAAAGGAAAAAGAATAAACAAAGGCAATATTAGCTGACGTACACACCCGTAAATAATAAATCGTCAGGTCCGGTCGCAGCTGGCGAAAAAATCTAACCTTCCAGGAAAAAAATGGTCCCTAAACTGCAATGGCTTTTGTCAGGCCGTAGCTGTTTGTTTTTAAGTATCGTCAGTTCTCTATCGCCTCTCCACTGTAGCCGTGCAAAACAAATGTGATAGCTTCAGAGTTCTCTCCCTTTCGGAAAGGGAGGGGGGGGGGGGGGGGGGGGGGGGGGGGGCCACCGATAGCTCAGAGCGAGGCTACAAATACCATTACTCTGTTGTTTTATCATGCGAACACTGCAACGTGTGCTTTGCAGCCTTCTGATCGAATCTGTATGAAGTATGTGATGCTTTGACAGTAAGGTATGGAAATCAATAGGTCACTTGACCTGTTGAGGGATGAATTAAGGGACATTTGTTGCTGTTGTTTGTTGTTTTTAGTGTGCATCGGTCTGTGTCCTAAAATTGCCGGAAATCGTCGCCAAGGTGCATCACTGAAGGCAGGAGAAAAAAATGTTAAGATAGTAAAGGAAAACCAAAAATAGCAAACAACAAAAGAAGGAGCAAAATAGAAACGTTGAAAATATAATAAAACAATCCCTTAGATTTATCCTCTTGTGAATTAAATCCAAATTATGGAAAAAAATATACACATAAGAAGAATTTTTAGTCAAAAAATGGCTGCTTTACCCATCGTGCCCAATGCACATTGCTAGATAATTTATATAATAAGGCTGAACACTTGGAGCAGTAAAATAGTCTCATAGTAATACTTGTGTCTGCAGAGAAAACATTTCTGTACATCTTTTGTTTGAATGCTCAGTGTTGATCTCGCTCTATCAGGAGAGAGGTATTGAGATGACTTGCTTTGATAATGTCAGTACTGTCTTATATGGTTTCATATGTTGCTGAAATTACCATGGGTATTTCGCAGTCACATGTTGCAAAATATTTGTAAAGATCAACAACTGTGTGTAGTAGTAGGCATCTTTCAGTCTCGGAAGACTACGGAGTTGCGCTCTAGGTGTCTATTCTGGTACAGCGACGGGTGTGGCTGGCCAGTCCGACGCGGGAATGACAGTCCCTGTGGCAGAGGGCACAGGTGAAGTCTGACGCTGGTCTGTCTGCAATTTTGTGTGCCACTAAGGTATTTAACTTATTTAAATACGCATATATCAGATGTGAGTTTGAAAGTGCTAACGTGGATGACAAGTGTGGAGGTGTTTTCTTTCTTCTTCTTTTTTTTTTTTTTTTTTTAATACGTGTCTAATATAATCCGGAGATGAAAAGACGTTAAAAACCACCGAACTGAACTGTAGCAAACAACTAAAAGCAACAGTCACACCGAGTGACAGAACAGGGGAAGTTACTAGATCGAAACTTCCGGAGGGCGGGGGGATTGTGCTGTTTGTAAGCTTACTGAGGGAACCTCTGGCATCCTCAGGGGAGGAAATATCCCCCTCCCCACCCTCTCTCTCTCTCTCTCTCCTCTCTCGTCTCTTCTCTCTCTCTCCTTCTCTCTGTCTCTCTCTATGCTTCTGTGTGTCCTGTTCATCTGTCTGTTTGTCTCTCTTGCAAAGCTAAAGCTAAGTCAATATGTCAATCCCAAACCAAACAAACACTATCAATCTTTCATATACTCTCTCTCTATCTATCTCTCCTCTCTCTAATCTCCTATATATATCTATATGAGTGTTGTGTTCTGTGTCTGTCAGTTCTGTATGTCTGTC
>JADBJO010012546.1:0-5000 GCA_016801955.1 Conus betulinus | reverse complement strand
TGCTAAGTATCTTGCTTCTTTATTAATCCCGTTACTGTCAGTAGCCATTCTGCTGCTAAGAAGATTTGTGGTCAGAGGCTATCTCTCATATGCTTGCAGTGCTAATGGGATTCAAATATTTTGTTCTCAGATTCCTCGGTCTAATGGCCATTGGTCTGGACCAAATACCCTGAGTTGTGGGTCCTGTGGGTACAATGGCTTCACCAGAGAGAGAGAGAGAGAGAGAGGACGAGAAGAGGGAGAGACGGGTGGGGAGAGAGATTGAGGAGAGAGCGAGACCGAGCCCCGAGAGGAAAGAAATGTTAATGTTAGAGATCTACTCTCTCTCTCCTCTCTCTCTCCTGAAACAAGAAAAATCTTCTCAGCCATCACCACACACCACACACACACACACACACGAAGCGACGGACAAGCAGAGAAATAGACATCAGCAGTGCATGGTCCTGACACGTGATCAGATATGGTAATGAGGTCCACGATAAGCAATCTTGCTGCTTCACCCAGTTTCCGTCAGTTGTCGAACTGCTGTTACGGTCAATGGCTCTCACACACAGCCGGCATGCTGATGAGATTCAGAGCTGGTGTCTTCAGGTTCTTCCGTCTATTCACCCATTGTTATGGACAAAGAAAACCTAGCGGTGTGTAGCCTCTTTTCGCACATCGCAAATGAACAAAAGGAAACAGGAAACAGAAAAAGCTTACTCACTCTGTCAAAAACGTACTGCACATGTTCAATGTGTTTTGATATGTTTCGTGTCTTTTTCAGCCTACAAAGGGTGCTGCCGCAGACAGCATTTTGTTAGCGTAATGGTCATTCATTTCTTGTGCATTGGAAACACTGTTTCGATCAAGATAACTGCCGTGAGAGAGGAGAGAGATATAGAGAGAGAGGAGAGAAGAGTGGAGAGAGAGAGAGAGGAGGGAGGGAGAGGAGAGAGAGAGAGACAAAGACAGAAGACAGACGACAGATGGACAGATAGACAGGCCGAAAAACAGGACAGACAGACAGAGAGACAGACAGACAGGCAGATAGACAGACAGGCAGAGAGACAGACAGGCAGACAGATAGACCAAGATACAGAGGATATAGAGGTGCAGAGGGTTGAGCGAGAGAAGATCAAACAGACAGACAGACAGACAGACACACAGACACACCCACACACACACACACACACACACACATACACACACACAACACACTCACAACCACACACACACACACACACCCAATCACAAACACACACACACGCACAGATGCAGGAGAGTGAGAGGCACGCAGAGCAGAGAGAGACGAGAGCAGAGACAGAGAGATCAGGGAGAGCGAGAGAGAGAGTGAGGAGGAGCGGAGAGAGAGAGGGAGGGGAGGACAGAGAGAGAGACGGAGGAGACAGAGAGAGCCAGAAGAGGAGAGACGAGAGAAGTCTCTATCTGTCACTCCTCACTCACTCACTCGGAGGAGAGAGAGAGAGAGAAGAGAAGAGATCTTTCAGAGACTCCACTCGGAGAGAGAGAGAGAGGGAGAGGAGAGGAGAGAGAGAGCGACAGACAGACAGACAGGAGAGAGGAGAGAGGGACAGAGAGACAGAGAGAGATTGACAGAGAGACTCGAACTCAAACTCAAAACCCAAATAGTTTAATTGCAAAGGCCACCGACCTATCTGCAATGAGGTCAAACGCAAAAGTAGAACACACACGCGCTCGGCGCATAATATACTGAAAATTATAAAAGGAAATATTTGCATAACAAAAATCGACGGTCTTCCTGAAATTGCTTTGGTATTATTGTGTGTGTTTAACAGATAGCAGTTCTCCTCTTCGTTTCAGTGCTATGAAAATGAACATAGCTACAGAGCGAGTTACAATGTGAGAGAGAGAGAGAGAGAGAGAGAGGAGGGGAGAGAGAGAGAGAGAGAGAGAGAGAGGACGGACTCACTGTTGAAAGAGATGGTAATAAGCTTCCTGTGGTCACGCCAAGGAACTCGCCCGGTATCCAATTTCCGGTCCTTTGTGTCTGAAGTGCAGATCTACGCTCGACGTTATTGTCGTGATGAAGACAAGGGAGGCCCATCATACCAACGCCACACTTCAACAGCAACTAGTTCCACAATCTTTGCTTGTCATGATGTCAGCAAAGAGGATCTGTATTTGGGGCAGGTTTTTTTGTGTGTGCGCTACCGATGTTAAAGCTTTTGTCTTGGTATGCCGGCGTATTGGTGCATGAATGAATGGTTGGTTGGGCCGAGGTATTAATAATACAGTGTGTGTGTGTGTGTGTGTGTGTGTGTGTGTGTGTGTGTGTGTGTGTGTGTCAGTGTGCGCGTGCGTGTGCGCGTGTGTGTGTGTGTGTGTGTGTGTGTGTGTGTGTGTGTGTGTGTGAGCACTCCTCTGCTCTGCAAGTTAGATTTTGAAAACATTCAGAAAGAAGGGGGTAATTTTCTGACGTTTTCATCTTAGAGGAAAATATGGCTACAATAATAGAGAGTATGTGGGATGTTTTTCATTTCCATACTGTCTCTCTCTTCCCTTGCTTTCCCTTCTCTCTCTCTCTCACTTTGTCTGTCTGTCCTCTCTGTCTGTCTCTGTCTCTCTGTCTGTCTGTCTGTCCCTCTGTTCCACACACACACACACACACACACACACACACTCTCTCTCTCTCTCTCTCTCTCTCCTCTCTCTCTCAGTCTCTCTCTCTCCTCTCTCTCTCTTCTTCTCTCTCTCTCTCTCTCAATGGCATTTTTTATGCCCCGCACATTACCACACACCCCGATTATCCCAAATACTCTCATCCCATCCAGAGTTGTCTCGCTGCATGCCCTACACACCGCGATACCATAAAATACTTTGTTTCAAGTCATCAAGTCAACACAAGAAAAGACACTACACTGCTGCTGCTGTCATTTTGGTGCTGGAGACTGTACCTGCTGTGTCGTTTTAGTGCTAGAGACTGGTACCTGCTGCGTCCATTTTAGTGCTAGACACTGGTACCTGCTGCGTCATTTTATTGCTAGAGACTGGTAACTGCTGCTGCTTCATTTTAGTGCTAGAGACTGGTACCTGCTGTGTCATTTTGGAGTTAGAGACTGGTACCTGCTGCGTCATTTAAGTGCTAGAGACTGGTACCTGCTGTGTCATTTTGGTGCTAGAGACTGGTACCTGCTGTGTCATGTTTGTGCTAGAGACTGGTACCTGCTGTATCATTTTGATGCTAGAGACTGGTACCTGCTGTACCATTTGGTGCTAGAGAGACAGGTACCCTGCTGTGCCATTTTTGGTACTAGAGACTGGTACCTGCTGTGCCATTTTGATGCTAGAGGCTGGTACCTGCATGTCATTTTGGTGCTAGAGACTGGTACCTGCTGTGTCCACTTTGGTGCTAGAGACTGGTACCTGCTGTGTCCTTTTGGTGCTAGAGACCGGTACCATCTGTGTCACTTGGCTAGAAACCTGGTACCTTTTGGTGCTGTCCTTTGGTGTCCTTTGGTGCTAGAGACCGGTACCTGTTGTGTCCTTTTGGTGCTAGAGACTGGTACCTGCTGTGTCCTTTTGGTGCTAGAGACTGGTACCTGCTGTAATCGTTTTTGGTGCTAGAGACTGTTACTTTCTGTGCCATTTTGGTGCTAGTCACAGGTACCTGTTCTCATCCCACTGTCGCGAGATATCGCCTGCTACATGATATCGTCCGCTTTCTGACGGAGTGGCAGCTGCTTTGTCGCCCAGCCAACGTAAAAAAAGAGTGTCTTCCCCATATACAGATCGCGCCTTGTTGTGTGTCTGGCTCTGTTCAGCTGTGAAGCTACTGGGAATTTGTTAGACGTTGTGGAAAGAAACATGTAGTGTAATCGGAGAGCGAAAGCGGGACAGAGAAAAAAAACAACAAAAAAAAAAAAAAACCCTCTTCATCTCTCTCTCTCTCTCTCTCTCTCTCTCTCCTCTCTCTCTCTCTCCTCTCTCTCTCTCTATCTGTGTCTGTGTGTTGTGTGTGTGTTGTGTATGTGTGTGTGTGTGTGTGTGTTGTGTGTGTGTGTGTGTGTGTGTGTATGTGTGTGTGTGTGTGTGTGTTTGTAAGTGTGTGTGTGTGCGCGCGCAGGCGCGTGCGCGCGTGTGTGTGTATGCGTGTGTGTGTATGCGTGTGTGTGCGGTGTGCGCGCGCGCGCGTGCGCGCGCGTGTGTATTGTGTGTGTTGTGTGTGTGTGTGTGTGTGTTGTGTGTGTGCCCTGTGTGTGTGTGTGTGTGTGTGTGTGTGTGTGTGTGTGTGTGCGCGGTGCGTGGTGTGCCGTGTGTGCAGGCATGCACGGAAAATTTGTATTTTTGTTTAACCTTGCCCAAAAAGCGATCAAAGGATTGCATTGTTTTGTTCTTGATTCTTCATGCTTCCGTGCTTGTGTTTCATTTTCTGTGCGCATGTTTGTCGTGAAGACTCATTAGACACGAATGAAAAACACCTTAACAGAAACAGACACCTGAAAATGCACACAACAAATATTTGCATTGAAAGAGCACGCGCCATGCCACCAAAACTTTGCCTGACTGTCTATCTGTCTGTCTGTCTGTCTGTCTGTCTACCTGTCTGTTTGTCCAGAAGAAGAAGAAGAACAAGAAAGAAGAAGAAGAAGAGTAGAGGAGGAAACAAGAGAAGAATTAAAAGAAAAAAAAACCCGTAAAGCTAAAGAACTGTCATTAAAAACAGATCACAATTCAAGCTATGTGAGCATGCAGATCAAAACTGTACTATTGCAGTCGGCAACTTATCAATACTCACGCAGCCACCCGACAGCGATCGACTGGACCCCGAAATCTGATAAGGGAGATCTGAACAGCGTGTTTACCGTTGAAGTTTTGATCCCATTTGTTGTTTACTGATGTTACTGGGGTTTGAGAGGTCGCTGCTTTGAAAGATTCAACGAACAGCAGCAGTCACAACAAAAGCGATCGCAATAGAACCATGTCATATTCTTTTGAAGAAAACCATCGGACTCGCAGAACTTGTCAGCTTGTGTTGA
>JADBJO010012545.1:56317-57381 GCA_016801955.1 Conus betulinus | reverse complement strand
ATTTTTCCTTTTTTCCATCAATCCCTCCATACACAGGCCAGCAAACATGTGATATGAAGTTGCAAGCACAAACTGACCATGCCCCCTTGGATTTCTTTTTTTTTTTAACCAGATCAGATCCAGGCTTTACGCAAACGTATTTTGGCAGCGGGGTGGTGGTGGTGAGGGTATATGTGTACAACATGTATGTACATACATATATATACCTTTGGTCGACCCATCGTGTCTCTGGTGTTCAAGCTTGTGGATCACTGGCTTGCTGGACTTGTGCACAATATGCCTAGCTACATTCAAGACTCTACTCATATGTTAAGAATCATTGAAGAAATGGAACAATGTACACAGACCCTTCCATAATGCTTTACTAGTGACCACAGATGTAGTAGGGCTATATACTAACATTCCCCACCAGGACATGATGGTGGCCTTTGCACCCCTATCTCAACAACAACCGTCTCCCTCACGCTCCACCTACTCAGGCTATACTCCAAGCTGTCGAACATGTCTTCAACAACTTCTTTTTTTATTTTGAAGATAAATTGTACCACCAGATACCGGGCACTGCTATGGGCACTCCCAAGCCCCAGTTGTAGCCAATCTTTTCATGGGATGGCTCGAGCAGGAACTGCTGAACAACAGCCCTGTCCCTGTGTGCAGTGAGTTATGGAAGTGTTTTATTGACGATATTTTCCTCTGGTTTGGAGATTTGCATGGTCTTGACACATTCACACAGTACATCCATCCCACCATCAAATTCACTGTCAGCTCTTCTGCAGTCTCCCTCCCCTTTATAGACATCCTCTTGAAAACAGAAGACGGATACATCCATACAGATTTGTATTGCAAACCCACTGATGTTCATTCCTACCTTTATTACACCTCAAGTCACCCTCACCACTGCAAACAAAATCTCCCCTACACTCTTTTTCTGCGCTTGAAACGTCTGTGTTCCAAAGCCGCTGACTTTAGTCACGATGCACCCAACTGTTTGAACAGCTTCGTGCTCATGACTACAAGGCACAGTACCTGATTTCTGCCTTGGATACAGTCACATGTCTCCCAAG
>JADBJO010012545.1:38817-51317 GCA_016801955.1 Conus betulinus | reverse complement strand
ACCACAATACTTTCGCAACTTTTGAAGATTTGGAAGAGCTGGCTGTTGGCGCATAGGACCGCTTTGTCCACATCTTTGACAAGGTAAAAGGTGCAACGCATGCTGGGAAATGTCTTCTTACTGCTTTTGCCCAAAACAGTAGGAGACGAAACTTCGTTTAACATTTTTCTTGATTTGATTTTTTACGATAATTTGTGTGTGTGTGTGTGTGTGTGTGTGTGTGTGTGTGTGTGTGTGTGTGTGTGCGTGTGCGCGCGTCATTCCAATTTTTTCAGGTAAAAATTACCGCAAAATCGTACAGGTAAACAGGTCTGCCTTTCACCACCACCCCACTCCCGCCCACACACACACAGCCAGTCACACACATATATACTCTTCATAGTTTTCATATCCATCTTTCTCCTCTCTTTGTACTGCCACTCCATCCCCCCCTCCCGTTTTTGGGGGGTGGGGATGTAGGCGGGAGGAGTGGAGCTAATTAACAGTAGACATTAAAGTGGCAGACACACCTTGAGCAATTTTTCTGTCACTAGTGTCAGGAAACATCATCTTAGGGAAACAAGTCGATTGGTCATTGACAGGGGCAGATTCGCGTCAGCCACCAGCCTACACATCATGATCATCATCTCGGCATTTGTCACCTGCTGCTCCAGTTCCCCCAATAGACTTCGCTTCGGCCTTTTTCAGTGCTTGTACAAATGAAGGTGTTCCTATCAACACTTCTGATATATATACTTCTGAGAAGACTACATCAGCCCGAGAGAAATGCTCCATCCTGAGTGACGTCAGCCACTTTGCAACATCATGCCAGGCTAGCTTTTTGTCTGCTGCAGTACTGTATCGCGCTGGCTGCAATTTGCTGAATTACGTTTTTAATTGTCAGATTTCATTTCAGTTTCTTTCTCTCATTTATCAATTAAAAAGGACTCAACAGTACCTTTCACAAATTAAAAGGACCGACTGCTGAATTAAAGCACTTAGAAGGCCTGTTGACCAAAACCCAATTCATAAGGACTTAAAAAGGACTTGAAAAGGCCCCTATGAACCCTGGGTAAACTAAGTAAAACATGTGCAGAAGTTCATACTTCCTGAAACACAAACATAAATTTCTCTTTTTTTCTAAACTCAATCATCTGATACAAGATATTTTAAAAGAATTCAATCAAGCCCAAAACACACACACACACTGAAAAAACAAAGGTGTGAACTAAGTAGATGCCTCTCACTGTTACCAAACCTCAGCAGTTTTCATGTGGTCTTCTAAGCTTTTCAGCTCTTGGGTTGTAGAAGATGTCACAGTGACACAATTCACAGAAAGCAGTCCCTACCACGCTGATTTTTCGGATATGCTCAGCTAACAGCTCCCTCCAACCTCCGTCTCCATCCTGTCCATTTCCAACTATTCTTTGCCTTTGAATCACCGAAAACATCACCACGCTTGATCATTCGCCTGTCCCCCATCTTCAAGAAATGACCAGATCTAGGTCAACCCATGATGTACTGCAGGCATTAAACCTAGACTGAGCTTTCCTTCGGTGAGTAAGAGTTCGCGAAAGTGCACTACATCAAGGGCCTGTGTAAAAAATATATGGTCGTCGATTTTTTTTGTTTTTAACGGGATATTTTTTAGCTCAATTTTCGAAGTTGATTTACGTTCAGCATCCTCGTTTTCACAACAAGCAATGTGTATCTGTTAAATGTTTGTGTCATCATATCTACAAGCATACAATGGCCAACTGTTTCCAACAATGAATGGGGATTTCATGTGCATACAAGACTTTTTTTAAAATCATCATACCCATATTTGGTGTAGTAAGAGCACTGCCCTTATTTTTATTGATCCATCTCTTCAACAAAATTGAACGAGATCAATAAACATTATGGTAGTGTCCACACTACCATTTTTTGTCATTTCTTCATCACAAAGGATCAGAATGCAAAAGAAAAGGAAATTTGTTGATTTCTCCAACAAAATCAGTGACCAACTCTCTGCATCCACCAAGTTTTTGGTGGGAAAGAGCCAAGGAATCTAAACCATGCGATTAATTTTTTTTCCTGTGATGTGAATAGTGGTATACTCTGGCACCACAACTCCGAAGCTGAAAGAGTGTGACTGCATTTGTCAAGGAAAGGGAGTTGCAGCATCTCTTGAATAGTTTGCAACTTTCGACTTCAAACAAAGCTGTAGAAAAAGTCATACTTGAACTGAAAAAAATATCTCTCTTGGGGATTCTCTGTGAAAATCCCTTCGTCAAACAGCAAAATATGTGCATAAAGTATCTCCAGATGTGCATCAGAAGCAGCACTGCTCAGGGACTGTTATCTGATGTACAGACTTTCTGCTGCATTCCACTGAATTGCCCTAGGTTCTTATGAAATGTCATGAGTAAGTCTGCAACTCTGTTTCAGTCTGCAGCTAAAGAAAGTGAAAACATGGAACGATCCTTCAGCCAAACTCATGCAGTTACTTTGTGCACTATAAATTCTTCACCCTTAGTTACTGCAAAAACCACGGGGCCTTTTGACTTGTAAAATTTTGTGGTTTTGTTGTCAGATAAAACAAAGAACCCCCAGATATCTGAGGTGGGGATGGGGAGGGAATGGGTGGAGAGGAGCCCTACAAAAGGATAAATTTTAGCCTGTCATTAAGTCCGACTAAAATGAGCTCCACATTATCAATTACATCATACCCCATATTTGTATTTTTGGCCCTTCGTGTTCTGTTCTGGTTGTGAACCCCACCCTTTCTATTTCAAATTCCTCCCCAGTTCATACCCACTGGTTCATATCAGCCTTCAGTATCTGTGTTCATGGTAACTGTCACTGAAGGCGCCCTCTGGAGGATGATGCTCCCTCATGCTGGCTTCTCTCCTAAACATTCTCATTATCCAATATGATTACAATATTTAAAACAAACAATCATTACATGCAAGTTCAGAACTCTTACTTGATCACGTGTTCCAGGCCTTGGAGCTGCTTCTTCTCTTTGGGCTCGTCCTCTTCCTTGTCCTCCTCGCCCTCGACCTCTTCCCCTGCCTCTTGCTTGTTGTCTGTGCGCCATCTCAGTACAATTGTTTCTACACGCAGAAAAAAAAAGGTAATGGCACAATTTTTCATTAACTTAATAATCAAAGAGCATAACAGTCATTTAAATCTTTATATGTAACTATCAGACCAAGCCCAGTATTAAATTCAACACAAAGTTCTACTAGAGAAGTTTTAACTTTAGGCACAACAGATACATATGTCACTTCAAAAAGACAAAAGGAGAAAAGCAAAAGAGGTGTCCTTGACCCTTAGCTGTCTTCATCCCCCTCCAACTAATCCTGAAAATTATCTTGACACAATACCAGCTTGGGAAACTATTTTGAGGAACTTCACCGAGACCTGTAACTCTGATATCATTATAATTCACTCACAAAACTGCATATCAAAGGGTTTACAAATATGTCTTTGAATGTAAATGACTAGCTAAATCAAATGTTGGCTAAAAAAAACGAAAAACATTGAAACCTATCTTAATATTCCACACTATAAAAATATGTCAAAGTGAATGCACAAATAAAAACAATATATGAAATATGAAAAACTCAGTATGGTAAACATGTACACAACTAAAACTGATCACACTCTGGGATTCTCAATCTTACTGATCAGGCTGCATTGTTTTGTACTGTACAAATCATGGCGACTGGCCTGTCTCCAGCCCTTTACACCTTTCAAAGACTCACTTTTCCAGGACCAGGGATAGCAACCAATTTCCAGGGACACAGACCACCATTTCAGGTATCACAAAAGCAACAAAATCAAAGTGAAAGCTCATTATTGTTATACCAACACTGTACTAATTACAATTACAACAACTGTGGCTATCACTTAGGGCTATTAGTTGGTAAATGGAGAAAAATTTCTGAAGGCGCCCAAGATGAAACGTTTTGTTGCTTTAATAAGACTTCCATTCCAAATTATTCTGCCCATGTTTCATTATCTTTTTGCAAGATTCTACTGTCAGGAGACAGTCATTTGAGAAAAAGCAGACCTGCATTCTCACAGCTTCAAGAAGATCATTTAAATATTACAGTGTTTTATCATTTAAATACTATATACGACAGAGGTAAATGGGTTCCAGCGCAGCACTCTGAATCCACAGCTCTAGATTTTCTGGATTGCTTATTCTGTGCGAGCTCCCAGTTTCCTACCAGCCTGGAAAACGGCCTATCTGAAAAATCTCTGAAAAAAGCCAGGGTTCAGGGCCTGTGTAGGCCCCCAGCGGTAAGCAGGGGTGAGGTCCTGGTGGGAAATTGGTGGGGGGAGGGGGGGTGTTTTGTTTTATTTCGGAGAAAGGGGGGGGGGGGGGGGTAGACCAACCCCATCAAGAAATCCAGACAGCTATAAATGCAGTCCAGTGCTCTTAATGCATCAACCTACTTCTTGCGGTGAAAGTGTTCTGTGCTGTCAAGTACACCATCAGCAGGTTTTTGCTCTTTTTTAAAACAGCAAAAATGTAAGAATGTACAGTTCCCAGTAAGTTCACTTTCACTAGTTTCAACAATTTGAAAACTGCTGGCAGAAATTACTTACTTAAGTCTTTCCAGTCCAACTGTGCCCTGCTGAAACATCTCGCCTTAATTTACCATTCGTGGAATGCAAGACATTGTGTTTTCCCTTCAAAACAAAAAGCCTCCACATGACCCACAACCAGAGAAAATGACCGACTGAATAGTGTTCATCTACATATTTGCCTGCCACTGAAATGCAAGCAGAAGTGCTGCGATACAGCTCAATGACCACAGGTGGCTGAATGCTGAACACAGAACCATGGAAACCTGAACTGGAAAAAACTGGATACAGAACAAGACACAGGTACTAATGTGTCACACATTTTTTTTCATCACTTCTCCCCCTGCCTCCTCTCTCCCATCCCTTTTTTTTTTTGAAATCCTCAGATCTAAGACGTGTTCTCCAGCCTGTCCTACACTGACAGCTGATGAAGTTGATAGCCCACTGGAGTATATTTCTCTTGATGCTACAGCTATCGCATTTGGTCTGCAGCTGTAGCTTTGTGCAGGGCCACATATCAAATGCTTGCTTTTGAAAAATAAAAAATGGCAACGTTCATCTGAATTCTTTTTTTTATCAAAACTGTGACAAAGGTCTTGAGGTGTTTCAAACTAGTTGCATTTACAAGTAGTCTGAACATAAACCATGATAAGGCCTATGGTAAGAAAAAGGCCAGCACAAAGTTTCAGCAACTTTTGTCATCACTGTTGGCTAATGTCCTCCGACAGCTTTGGAGGGAGGAGAGGAAAAAATGGCATAAGACAATCATCAAATTAATATACCAGATCTCTCCCTTTGTTTTGATAACCAGTCTGTACAACTAAAAGAGGTCACCGCCTTGAATTTGCTTCGACTGTACTTTTGACCTTGTAGATAGTCTACAGACTATTTTAAAACAGTGCAAGACAGAGTTGGTGAGCGAGTGAGTGAGTGAGTCTGTGTGCTCGTGTATATTGTGTGCGTGTGGAGTGTACAAGTACCTGTCAAACACGCGGAAATTATGTCACCACCCCTGCAAACTCGGTATTCCCAAAGCTCAATTTACTTCCATATCTTTTCTGACATATTTTTATATCGGAAATATTTTCAAAATAATCTAAACTTTCTAAACAGTGATCTAAATGAAAGTTCACACTTCACAAGTTGATTTCTTAACTATTTCATTTTCAAATGCTGAATAAGAAAAACAAATTGTCAGGAAAATAACAGTATAGATTCACTTAAATGATGCAATTTGTTCTCAGAATGTTACAACTGAACTTTCCATAAATGTAATGTTCCTAAAAATGCTACTGAGAAGACAAGTAACTCGGTTTGGGGAAGGGGTGACCGAGTACATGCATAGTAAACATTTCTGCCTGTGTGTGCGTGTCTGTGTGTGCAGATAGGTGCGTGGGCGCCCAGGTGTGTGTGTGTGTGTGTGTGTGTGTGTGTGTGTGTGTGTGTGTGCGCGCGCGCGTGCGTACGTGTGCGCGCACGCACGCGCGCACATGTGAGATTCTGCATGCATTGTTTGTGTGTCCCTTCCTTAAGTTATAACATACATGAAAACTACACTTGCACAACAGATAAACCCGGTTTGAAGAGGGTTGGGTGTGATGTGACACTGAGAGCCATCACCATCCACATTTCAACCCCTCACTCTCTCACAACACTCCCCCACATTCCAGTTAGTGTTACCAGTTTACTTCCTTTTCGACACAAGAGTTTCTTCCCTGAGCCCCCTTTTCCCTTTTCCATCTCGCTCCCTTCCCTACTCTGTCTAACTTGTTCCACGGACAACACAATACAGTGCGATGCTGACAGCAACACTGTGGAGAAGTCTGACATAATACTAACTGTAACATGGATCACAAGATGCCAGCACCAATCCCCTCCTTCCCCACTCAGTCTTGTTTCATGGGTAAATTTGTCATGATGCTGTCACCTCTATTGTATCAGTTTCTGTTGTGAATCCCATGAACTGGTTCAATGATACAATGCCCCAGGGGTCTGCGCATGTCATGCAGGGGATAGGCAATGTAACTTCATGCGCCACAGCAAAGGTCGAGAGATTCTCATTTCCGATCCAAACGGGGTTATCACCCGCATGCGTTAAGACATGTCTGCCTCTTTTCAGATGATTAACCCCACTTCCTATCCCCTCCCCCATCTTCCATAATTTTTTTTTTTTTTTTTTAGGGATGTCATATTCCTCTGACAAGCTGTCAGATTGACACCAGAAACATGAGAACCTTAAGCCCCTAAAAAGAGATTTAAACCGTGATTTACTGACCTACCATAGGTCACAAGATCGAAAAATCCTTTTTTTCAGAGTGCCATATTCAACACGGGTGTACACCAGAGAGGGAACGCTCTTCTCTCCTATTCGGAGATCCTGTGTCAAATTTCAGTAATTGTCTCACAGGTGATCGTAGCTGAATCTGGTTTCCAACTGTCGAGAGACTGCACTGTATTTGGGTCGTTCTCTCGAAAACGTATAACACGAGGGGTAGCGGACTCAAGGCCTTGTACAAATTTAAACAAAATATTTAAAATGGACCAAATGCATTCCGTTAGCAACTTCATTGTATCATCTGCAAAAGTAGTGTTGGCTTCTTATCTATCCCCTTTTTTTTTTTTTGATCATGTTTGGGTCAAATTTGGGGGGTCGTAAGCAGCCATTTTGTGACATTGAAAAACCTGATAGTAGTAGTAGTAGTAGTGGTAGGGTAGTAATTTATACATAGGCCATTAAGCCTTTCAATGTCCCCTCATGTTATTTTGCTTTTATAACACTTTAAGAGGACTAAAATGCACACAGTATTTCCTACTTATTCATCAAAGCTTCTAAACTGTACTTTAAATTTCAAGTCTTCGTCCAGCAAATTTTTAAAAACAGTACTATTAGCAAGTTTAAGTGCAATTGGCAAATTGTTCCATTTAGCAATAACTCTGTTACTGAACGTGAATCTCCCCATATTAGTACGAAACTGCTTAAATATCTTGCCTTCAGAATTTTTGTTCTATCTGTTTAAGCAGCTTCAAAAAAATAATCCCACTGTATGTCAGTTTGCTGGTGAAATATTTTGAAGACTTCAATCAAATCCCCTCTAATATGTCTACCTTTTAAAGAGTGCAAATTTAAGTAATTTAATCTATCTGTGTGAGAATATTTTTTACATTCTTGCAAGATTTTAGCTCTTCTCTGTACTCTTTCGATTGCTATTGATTGTCTTTTTCAAGTGTGGGTACCAGATTATACTGCCGTATTCAAGACGCGGGTCTAACCATAGCTTTATGTAATTTTTAAAGTGTTTCTTTGTTTAGGTAAATAAAAAGTTCTTTTTATTAATCCAATCATTTGGTTTGCTTTATTTATACACTTCTGAATGTGAGTATCTAAAAGTAAATCTTTATCAAAGGTTACATCAAGATCCTTTTCTTCCTCACATTTCAGTACCAACCTGTTTCCACCATCCATTTTCATGTTGTATTCATATTCTGGATTGTTTTCGCCAACATGCAAAACTTTACATTTTTCAACATTAAAATATTGATTCCACTTGTCTGACCAGTTCTGGAGGCAATTTGAATTTTCTTGCAAACTATTATAGTTATCTGATTTGTCATATATTTTTTGTATCTCTGCAAAAATTTTACAAAAACTATTTACCTCATCTGGAAGTCATTTACAAAAATTGTAAACAGTACAGGTCATAAAATGCTCCCTTGGGGAATACCACTCAAAACATCTTTCTCTGTCAACATACAATTACCCACTCTTACTCTTTGTTTTCTATTTGACAAAAAATTTTCAAGTCCAGTTTAGCAACTTGCTTACTATACCTTATGCATCCATTTTATTCAATGATCCCTCATTTTACCTTATCTCACAAATAACATATTTATCTAGCTAGCCGGAGTAACACGGTATAAAATATGTAAATGAATAAATACCTTGTGCATTTTGCAATAGAAAAGGTATCGAGCGCCCATCACCTTTAGGAGAAAACTACGAAAATATGAACGAGTCTCGAGCGTATCGCACGGTTTCCAACACCATGCACGCGAAACTGATGCGCGGACCAATACATGCAAATATATTTAGCCGCTAAACCAAAACGGTTTGAGAGTTTTAATTCTTTTGCTGCCAATATTCGCTTGCTTGTGTATTGACATTTATCTGATAATTACACGAAATGGTATCATTTACCCACCGATGACATGTGTCCATGTTTCGCGATAGTATGAGATCTGCGAATACTTGTATCGGGGACTAACTTTATGCAGAAACCGGTTTAAGGAGAGAAACTGTGACTGCGGATGGTTAAATGCGTACTGTGTTCCAACTCCTGACCCCATTCTTTCGAGGACGGCGCGTGAATGCGAAAAAGTCTGTGTGATGTCCGACGACTGTCCATCTTAAACGTTCACAATCGACGCCATTATTCAGTGCCACTCCAAGATGTTAAAGTAAGTTTCTTTATTTTGCACTTGTTTACCATAGTTTTAATTAGTATGTATTGTTTTGCATGTATTAATTGACCCAGTTTGAGTGGATTTGTCGCAAATATTTACTGCCGATGCCCAGCTAAATATGCCTGAAACATGCGAGCATGTGACGCGTTCCAACAGCATCACAATTTCGTTCGGCATCTTTACCATTTATGTTCGATTTTATTTACTGTACAAGTGTTTGTAGCTCTTACATAGTAATGTCTTTGAGAAAGTTTGCCCTAATGTTGCTTTGATTCATTTAGATTTGAAGAAACTCTGGAATGGGCCCTGTGCGTCTTCAAGACACCTTTTAGGTGAAAAGTCGTGATTGCATGATGATCAGTGTCATACTTTAAAAACAAATTATACTCAAAATTGTTTTTATATTATATTATATATATATATATATATATATATATATATATATATATATATATATATATATATATATATATATTATATCCAGTGGTGTTTTTCCATGAAAAATTACGTAAAATATTCTTTTATTTTGCACGATTGTTCAGAAATGATATAAAGTGTCTATATCTTACTAACTTTATTCTTACACGTAATTTGACACACCATGTATGTTGGTGTCTCCTTTACACATGAGATTGTCTTCATAAGTATATTGTTTCAAAGACTTAGATATGATATGATCTTTATAGCATTCAATTTTCTGTTAAGTGCTTAAAAATATGTAAATGAGGTTTAGTGGTGAATCAGATCGGACGAAAAAAAGGATTCTAGTTGAAAAAAAAATGTTTGGCATATAATTTTTTAATACGATTTGAAATGCATAGTTTTTATTAATCTTTTCTGCAAATCAGTAATGTTTAAATGAAAATGAGATCTTGTCTATCAAGACTCAGCTTTGTACATAAACATAATATTGATAATTACATGACAATGTTAATTTTCCAAAATGTATTGTAAAAGTATCTTATAGCTTCTTCTTTGCATTTAGTCATGTAGGCACTCACCACTTTTCATTTGTAGATTCTCTTTTTGGTATAAATGTAATAATTCAAACTTTAATGGGAATTAGTTGGTGTGACAAATGACCATAACTAGGCAAATTTTTGTAGTGCAGCAATCAGTTGTGACTATTAGGTAAATACCAACTTTTCCATAGAACTAACCAATTATGAATGTTACCTACAGATAAAATACATGTTTTGTAGGTAACACATACAGTATTGATAACATTATCAAAAAAAAAAAAAAAAAAAAAAAAAATCATTGCTCAGCAAATCTTACAGCTGGCCTTTTTTTTTTTTTTTTAACCCCCTTTCTCCTCAGGTGTCGTCAGAAGCACAGATCCAGGAAGATGCAAGATCTACAATCCAAGTTGAAAGGTTTAGTGGATTCTAAGAAATGCTGAAAACATGGAGAAAAAGCATTGTTGGAACTATATTGCTGTGGTGTTTTTTCTTGAAGTATTGCTGGTGTCCTTGTTACACGCGGGATGGTGTCCATGTTAGTTTTTACAAACAAGACCATATTTAAGTAACTGTAATATTCAAACACAACAGTAGTTGGAATGAATAAATATCCCTTTCATTTTAAACCTTGCAATAAAAGCTACTGATCACATACAAACAGTATTCACAAGCTCCGTCATCCTGTGTGAAAACAAATTAAGAACAGTTTCCTGTCATCACCAAATGTCCGAAATGAAGAACACAGTAACAATGCATATAAATGAAAATATGACACCAATTTCTGTACACTGGTTGTATCAATACACTTTAAGCTAAAAAATACTAGAAAGAAATAATGCAAAAATCTTTCATTAATGATGACATCAAATGGTGTCCAAGTTGATACACGCAAGACAGCGTTGACCCAGGTTATTTTTATCATTAACAAAACCCAGAGTTTGGAGTGTTTTTATTTTCATGATACAGTATACAGGATCTCTCTCTTACACTTACAGAGTGCTTTTTTCATTGGAAAATTCATCTTCATTTTTGAATTGAGAACGTACATTGAATTTCATTGGGATCGAATGAACGGTTGTTGATTTACAGACAATTAAACAGAGGATGGGTCGAAATCAAAGTTCGCAAAATCTGTTCAGTTCACAAAATCATTTCAATAGTGGGTGTGGCCACCGCCATGGCGAGAGACATTCCACGCAGCGACTCCTCATCGAGTTGACCAGTGTTCTGATGACCCTCTGAGGGATTCTCTGCCATTCCAGTTGCAGCATTTGGGAAGAGATCCTGGCGGTCTCTGGGAGGTGGATGGTTCTCCTTCACACGTCTCCCCAACTCATCCCACATATGCTCGATGGGATTGAGGTCGGGACTATACGCCGGGAAGATCATCCTGTTGATGCCGGCCTGCACAATGAAGTTTTCGGCCACCCGGGCCCTATGTGGCCGAGCATTGTCGTCTTGGAAGACTGCCATGGGTCCTATCCGTTGCATGGTCGGAACAACGAAAGGCGCCAGGAGGATTTCATCCCGATAGCGGATGCCTGTGAGGTTTCCATCAATATGGTAGAGTGGTGTCTTGTGGTGGAGGCTGAAGGCACCCCATACCATAACAGATCCTCCCCCAAAGGCCCTGGTCTGGCGAACAGCTGCATCAATGTAACGTTCACCAACACGCCTCCAAACTCTAGTTCGGCCGTCATTGTGTTCAAGACTAAACCGCGACTCATCTGAAAAGAGGACCTGGGACCACTGTTGTTGGTTCCATCTCACATGACGATGGCAGAAAGCTCGGCGAGCCAGCCTATGGGCTGCTAGCAGTCGTGGTCGAACAGCTGGGCGACGTGATCTGAGGCCGAAGTGGTGAAGACGGTTTCGTATGGCTTGACGGCTGAGGATGGTGTTATTTGCCATACGAAGCTGCCTTTGGATGCTGGTGGAAGTGGTATCCCGCTGCAATAGGGCCTGCCTCTCGATGATGAACGATCTCTGGGGTAGTAGTCTGCCTAGGCCGACCTGACCGTGGCCTCTCTTCAACGCTGTTGGTCGCCCTAAAACGCTGATTCAGTCTAACAATAACTGAATGATGCACACCAAGTCGTCGCGCCACTTCAGCCTTTGCAATGCCATCTTGTATCCACGCAATCGCCCTGGTTTTGTCAAAGGTGCTAAGTTTTCTTCGTGGTGGCATGTGAGAAAAAAGGGCTGACAGTAACCAACCCCGCGCTTAAACAGCCAAAAGAAGGGCATAAAACTCACTTGAGAGACTGCTCTTGCACGGGAAAAAAATTTTTTCATTTTACACATCTTGTGTCGCCAGCAAGCTTGATGCAAAACAGGCACAGTTAACGCAACTTTGCACTTTTTATCCCGCGCGGTAACGAGGTCACCAAGACCCCCGTGCGCACTACCAGTTGACACAGGCTGGATTACACACTGCTGTGTGAGATTCCATCATTGGTTGCCGCATAACAAAAAAAAAACAATGTTTTTTGAAGGGATGAATCAACCCCCTGTGTG
>JADBJO010012545.1:0-10000 GCA_016801955.1 Conus betulinus | reverse complement strand
CTATCAGTATCAGCTTATGACGACTATAAAGGCATTTATTGATTCTGTGAAATGTGACTCGGAACAGATGTGCGCTTTCAAGTTGCACAACTTGGCATCAGCTGATCAGAAAAAATGTGGATGCACTCTCTTCAAATTCTCTGTCCTAATGCAGTAGCTTTATCACCTCCAACCTGTTCAAATATATATACTAGGTTGACAGAATCGGATACAAAGGTAGCAAAAGATGGATACATAAGTAGATGTATAGATAATGAAAGCCAAGTTGTTGATGTGGAGTTGATGAACGTCTATTCTTTAGTATTGTGACAAAATGGTAATGGAATGTATGGTGTGTGGCATGTGAAACACTGAGAACAGAAAATGAAAAGTACCATCATACAAAAGGGCAAGTCTCTGAATCATTAGCATTGATACAAATCCTTTAATGCATGAATGTATACATTATTTAAGGAAACAGAATGAAACAAATTAACAATTCATTAACATGACCAAAAAAAGGGGGATCATCATGAATTTGACTCCCCCCAAAAAAAAAAAAGTGATCATCATGAATTCAACAAAAGAAAATATACAAAATAATGAGAGGAAACAGAATGAAATAAGTCATAAACATGCAAAGAGGTCATAATAAACAAAAAACAAATTTATGCGCAAATTCAACCATGCAAAAGTGTAAATTTTCATTACCAAAAACAAAAGCATAGAGATTCAACAAAAGAGAATGTTAAAAAGAAAGAAGAAGAGATAAAAACAACCAATCCTTGAAAAGTCTTTTTTTTTTTTTATTTTCCTGGTGGGACATTTGTGCAAGTCTGAACAAATGGTTGTGTAGTATTTCTACATTGCTTGAGGTGCAAAATGTGCCCTTACACACAAAACAAAGTTAATTTGAGCTGTGTAGCTTGCTTGTTTGAAATGTTTTCACTTATCAGCTGTGCTGGGGTTTTTTTTTGTTTTTTTTTGTTTTTGGTCATGTTTTTACTGTTGATTCACTTATTATCCCTACCCCCAGCACAACACTATCACCTACCCCCGCTTTAAGCACACGCGCAAAGTTTTTAACTCACCAACATACATGTTCCAAAGTTCTCACATGTTTTAACAAAGCATAAAATTTGTGAGATTTTAATACTTACATGTGCTATCCCTCTGTCTATAGATACATATCAACATAGTACATAACCCTCTTTGAGAAAAAAAAAAAATCACTCTTTACCCGCAGGTGAAAATGTGCTCTATTGATCAGCTCCAAACATTGCCAAATTCACAGTTCAACTACATGGCAATTAAGATAAAATGAAAATGTGACTGAGGAACATTTTCATTTGCATACAGTCATTTTCATAATGAACTGATGTAACATTCAGTTCCTTTCACATGTGCATGTATGTTTTACAGGTGATCTGTGACGCTGATCTCATGTTCTGGAACTGCGTTGCCGATGGCCAGGCAGTGTGCATGATGCCAGAATATGAGAGAGAGAGTGAGGTGTTTGAGCAGTTCGAAGGCAACAACAGACCACTGACAGGCTTCCTTCTGGGAGACAGTGGCTACATGCAAAGAGAATGGCTCATGACGCCATCCCCAACCCCATCTCACAAGGAGAAATGCGCTACAGCTTCTGCCACAGCTCAGCCAGAACAGCTGTAGAAAGGGCCATCGGGGTTTTAAAGAACGATGGAACTGCCTGAGACAGCTTTGTGTTGATCCACCCAAAGCCTGCAAAATCATCGGAGTCTGCATGATGTTGCACCATGGGCCACGTCACTGAACCTAGAACCACCTGATGACGAAGAGGAGGAAGCGGAGGAGGAGGGAGGAAGATGAAGACGATGACAATGAAAACACTGCACTGACTGAAAGAGCACGGAGAGCTGCTGGTGCTGCAGTGTGAACACAGGTCATTCACAACTACTTCACCTGAAAGCGAGCACTACATTGAAACAAACCAACCACTTGCCTGTCTGTTTTGCAGATTTCCTATTGACAAATGCCATACAGAGGGATGCAGGCATTGTTTACAGAGAACTCTGAGAAGCTTACAAACATTGCAGAGCAACAAAAATGTTCTACTGTTTTGAATTGGAGAAAAGGTGCATATATTATGTTAAATTTGTCTGAACACTACATCTTCAGCATTTTGTTCACACAGACACACGTAATAGACTTTCATGTTTACATTTTCTTTCGCTTTTTTTTTTTTGAAAGAGATTAACATTTTTCATTGGATCTGAGATCTTACAGTTGAAAAGTTATTTAACAAAATTTTGGGTGCGTTTTTAGAAGATATATTTTAAAGAGTTGCGTGAATGAATGACTTGTGAGTTGATTTTTAATGTGGTGACAGCCCCTGATATGGCCCCTTGTGGTTGGCTGGGCTATAAGCAACATTACCTTACCTTACCTTCCTTTTTCTGTCTGGTCTCCAATATCCAAATGCAAGGCTGAAATGCACACCACCAACATTAGATTCATATTTCAAACACTGTGACACTCCATACCCTCTCCCACAACTAACATTATGGAAACTGTGCAGTCAACATTGTAATACGATCCATCTCGTCACAAACACATTCATACTATGGTTCCTTCAAGGGCGAACCAAGAGTTCACACGTTCCATGTTATCTTCATTTTGTTTGTCTCTTCTGATAATTTTTTACACATAATTCCATATAATTTACTTAGTGCCTTGCTCTCCTCTGCTTCTCTCATATACTTCTTTTTTTCCATCTCATGTTTGATTTTAACGTGGTGACAGCCCTGATATGGCCCTTTGCGGTCGGCTGGGCTATAAGCAACATTATCTTATCTTCTCTCGTTTTCTGTCCTCTCTCTCTCTCTTTGTCCATCTCATGTTTCTCTTTTTCTCTTGTCTCTCTCTGTCTGTCCATCACATGTTCCTCCTTTTCTCTCATCTGTCTCTCTTTCATCATATCCAACATGGCGTTGGTCTTTTTCATTTCAGCACTCAATTACTGTTTGAAAAGGAGATCCTCTTCTGACTCCTCTTCAACCACTCAGCTGCCTGTGTGTCTGCTGCCTGTATGTTTCCCCTTCGTCAGGAGACGAGCCTTCAGCCTTAAGGCCCTGTTGATGCTGCACGTACAAAAAAGAGAAGAAATATTCTTGACAATTGCAGTGTTTTTTTTTTTAGCAACTCATCTATACCAACATGCACACAAAATTTGAAGCATACTGGGCCCAGAATAAGAAGATGTATTATGGTAACATGCTCTCTGATGAAAGGGCGGCTTAAAAGCTTTTCGGTTGCCATCTTTTGTGAAGGCAGACACATGATAGCTAGCACTCGCATGATGCATAGTGTTAACTGTTTTTCCCTAGACCGGGGGGGGGGGGGGGGGGGGGGGGGGGGGGGGCTAATACACTTAAAGATGTACAGTGCATTTAGTGCGGAATTAGGTGGATGGTACAGAGGTGAAGAGTGACTGTTAATCTGTACATGGGTATTGCTCATTTGTTTGCACATAGCAATGCATCTGTTGGAATAGACTTCATCTGTTTGTCTTTTCTTCCTTTTTCTCCATTTTCACTCACTAAGCATTCACATTCACCATTATGACAAAAAAAAACCCTCACTTCTTGACTTCAGACTGCAGTTTCCAATAATTTTAGCAAATTACGTGTCTGACTTGGATGAAATAGAATGTGATGCTTGACTTGAACAATGTCAGGATGAGA
The DNA here is from genome assembly GCA_016801955.1 of Conus betulinus. Taxonomy (NCBI): domain Eukaryota; kingdom Metazoa; phylum Mollusca; class Gastropoda; order Neogastropoda; family Conidae; genus Conus; species Conus betulinus. The sequence goes on along the minus strand of JADBJO010012545.1, from coordinate 6,296 downwards.
TCTTGAATTTTGAAACAATTTGCTGGAACATTTCTACATACAGATGTGCAACCACATGAGGGTGATGTAAAACATAAGTAAAAAAGTTTACCTTGCGTGAGATGACCTTGCTGTTCTTTTCTTGCTGCTTGATTATGGCTGAAACCCTGCCCAGTTGGATCAGCTGGTCTCTCTGTAAATAGTGCAATTTAAGCATTTTCAGTTTCTGTTTTCTTGATTGCAAGTGGGAATTCTTTAGGGCCTTGGAAGAATACATCCCCTCCCTTTTCCCACTGAAATTAAATTGAATAATGGAACTGTTAAATCATGTCCTTCTGCACCAACACCTACTGATGGTAATTATACACTCTCTCATTCAGTCATCTCCTTCACACTATCCCTTGCACCCACAACCGAGCTGCATGCCCAGATTGTATTCCTTGTGTTTGACTTTGTTGCTGTACTTTAAGCTTTTCTGTTGTCCAGGATCAATCTTTGTTATTGTTTACAATGAAGCAGATTTATATGCATGTAACAAATTACTCCTCACCCAGTTAGCAAGTGTGTGTGTGTGTGTGTGTGTCCACGTGTGCCAAATTTAGGGAGAAAAAATACCCTTACCCAATGTGTGATGTACTTCTTCCATTTGGGAGGATGGACTGACTCGAGAAGTGGAAGTCGCATCTGAAACAACACAATTCATACTAACAGTAAGAAACTGTAGAATAATGGATTACATTATTGTCCAATCACAAAATACAAGTGTATTAACCTCCTTCCGGAATTACTGTGGCCTTGTGGTTAATCGTCGGCTTGGTAACGAGGATACAATAAGAACGGTCTAACTCGATTCATCTCTCTAGTGTTTATATTTCTTATGTGTGAATCTGATGAAAGATAACACAATATGGTGTCAAAAAGTGGGATCAATGCAGAGAAGATGTGGAATCAGTGAAGAGTTAGAAAGCTGTGATTGTGTGAAAAAAAAAAAAAAAAGAAAGATAGTTCTTGCTAGTTAATCAAGTTAGCATCTGACGTCATGGCTGAACGGCCAACATCATCAACAAGCCAAATGAAACAGTTCACTGCAAATATACCAGCTCCAGCCAAACTTGACTGTGGAAGTGGGTTGCCAAACAACTGGCGAAAATTCAAAAGGCAGTGGGATAATTATTCAGTGGCAAGTAGGCTGAATAAAGAAAAAAACAGAATTCCAAACAGCAGTTTTCCTTGCAACTATTGAGGAAGATGCGATGGATGTTTTTGACGGATTTAGCTTTGATAGTGAAGTTGACAGTAAAAATTTGCAGAAAATAATAGACAAATTTCAAAGATTTCTGTGTTGGAGAAATGCATGAAGCATTTGAAGCTTACAAGTTTCATTCCAGACGACAAGAGCCTCAGAATCAATAGAAGCTTATGTCTCTGCTCTTCGTCAGTTAGCTAAACATTGTAATTTTGGGCAACTTGAAGACAGAATGATTCGAGACCAAATTGTCATGGGTGTGAGAGACGATGTTCTAAGAGAGAAAATGCTTGAAGACAAGAAACTTGATCTAGCCAAATGTGTGTGCATAGGCAGAGCCTATGAGAGTTCCAGACAACAGGCACACTTGATGACAGGTCAAGAAATGAAAATGTACAAATTAACCGAATTCCTGAAAGGAAAAAGACAAATTGGTTGAAAAAACAAAAGTATGACAAATTTCGTACACAGGAGCATAAGAAATGTATGCGTTGTGGCAAGAGTCCTATGCATGGAAGAAATGACTGCCCAGCTAGAGATGCAGAATGCCGGAAATGTTTTTCGAAAGGTCATTATGCAGTCATGTGTCGGTCCAAGAAAAAGTACACAATATAGAAGAAAAGCAAGATGAAATACTACTTGGTTCAATTGTAGAATGTAAAGACAAAGATTGTGTCAACGCAATTAAAGAAGATTTTTGGTATGCTACACTACAGGTGAATGGAACTTCAGTCAAATTTCGAGTGGATACCGGGGCTGATGTCTCTGTAGTTCCAAAACGGTACTTCCAGAGAATTCTCCTGTGATCAAGAGCACCAACAAGAAGTTGTTAGGTCCAGGAAAAACAGAGATCAATGTTGTTGGAAAGTACAGTGCCACTCTCAAAACAGAAAAGACAGAGACAGTCCAGGATCTATATATAGTGGAAAACCTTCATGAACCACTACTTGGTAGACCAGCGATACAGGCACTTCATCTGATTGAAAGAGTGAATTCCACACAGCAATCAGCAAGTCCAGCCTCAAAATTTCCAAAGTTGTTCACGGGACTAGGAAAAATGAAGACAGTCTACAAAATCAGACTGAGAGAAAATCCACAACCAGTCTGTATTACTACGCCAAGACGTCTTCCACTACCTATGAAGAAAAAGGTACAAGAAGAACTGATTTGACTGGAGGAACAAGACATCATAAGGCCTGTTACAACACCGACAGACTGGTGCGCTCTGATAGTTTAGTACCGAAGGCAAACAGGGAAAGTCAGACTTTGTGTTGACCTCACCAAATTGAATGAAAATGTTCGTCGTGAGAATTTCCCTCTTCCTACAATGGATCAACTCCTTGCGGAGCTGTCAGGAGCAAAGGTATTCACTAAGCTTGATTGTAACAATGGATTCCATCAGATTCCACTTGATGAAGAGTCACAAGAGTTAACAACATTTATTACGCCATTTGGAAGATTTTGCTACAAAAGACTTCCCTTTGGAATCAACTCTGGGCCTGAATTTTCCACAGGGAAATGACTCATATTCTTGCTGGAATTCCGGGAGTTATTGCTGACATTGATGATGTTCTTGTCAGTGGTAAAAATCAAAAGGAACATGATGAGAGACTACAAGCTGTTTTGCAAAGAATGCAAGAAGCCAATATCACCTTGAATGAGAAATGTGTTTTCTCAACTGACACAGTGAAATTTCTGGGTCACATAATCTCACCTGATGGCATCAGAGTGGATCCAAGCAAGGTGGAAGCGATTACCAATCTTCCAAGACCTCAAAATGTTCCGGAATTGCGAAGATTTCTAGGCATGGTAAACCATGTTGGGAAGTTTTCCCCAAATCTTGCAAACACTTCAAAACCTCTCCGAGACCTGCTCAAGCATGAAAATGAATGGACCTGGGAGTCATCAGCAAGAAGCAGCATTTCAGAAACTCAAGACTCAATTGAGTACTGCTCCAGTTTTGGCACACTATAATCCAGAAAAGGAAACAAAAGTGTCTGTTGATGCATCGTCCTATGGACTGGGAGGAGTTCTGCTTCAGAAGGAAGGACAGAACAGCAAACTGGTAATGTATGCGTAATGTATGCTGAGCAAGATATCAGCCTTGGACTTGGGGCTGTGAGAAGTTTGCTGATTTCTTGATTGGACTGAAGAAGTTCATAATAGAGACAGATCACAAGCCACTGCTGGCCTTACTCAAGAAAAAGCACTTGGATGAGCTGACACCAAGAATTCAACGTTTCAGGATGAGGTTGTTGTGTTTTTCCTATGACATAGAGTACACAGCAGGAAAGAACATCGTAACAGCTGATACACTGTCTGGGGCTCCCTGGAGTGTTCCTGCTCAACAGGATCACCAGATGGAGGTCGAGACCAACAGGTTTGTCAGCTGTTTAGTCGAGAATCTTCCTGTCACTGATCAACTCCGAGAGAGAAATCTGCATCAACCAGGTCAAAGACAAAGTCTGCAGTCAAGACATGAATTTCTGCAAGACTGATCTGTGGCCTGAATCAGCAGGACGAGATGCTGAGTTGAAACAGTACTGGTACGTCCGTCATGATCTTTCAATCCAAGAGGGATTGTTGCTGTTTCAAAGTCGAATTGTCGTTCCATTTGAACTACAGGAAGATATGTTGCAGCGCATTCATGAGGGCCATCAAGGAATAGTGAAATGCAGGGCACTGGCAAGACAGAGTATCTGGTGGCCAGGCCTTTCAAAACAAATAGAACAGAAAATCACTGATTGCAGCATCTGTGAAAAGGAACGCAGTCATCATCCTGAACCTCTGAAACCAACCCCAACTCCTGACTATCCCTGGCAACGGGTGGGAATGGATCTTTTTGAATTCAAAGGTCACAAATATTATTCATAGTAGATTATTCTCCAGATGGATTGAAATAGCCCACCTGTCACAAACAACATCTACATCTGTTATAGGTCATTGTAAAGCCATTTTTGGAAGACAGGGCATTCCTGAAATCGTTGTATCAGACAATGGATCTCAGTTTAACTCAAGAGATTTCAACAAATTTGCAGAAACATATGGCTTTACACATTTGACAAGTAGTCCTCTCACCCTCAAGGAAATGGAGAGGCAGAGAGAGCTGTGCAAACGGTGAAAAACTTGTTGAAGAAGGCTGACGACCCTTACATTGCTCTTTCTAAATTACAGAGCTGCACCTCTTCAACATGGACAGAGCCCGGCAGAGCTTCTGATGGGGAGAAGACTAAGAACCAGAATTCCATCAATGCCATCAAACCAAGTTCCAGCCAGCAAAAATCAACAGCAGTTCAAAAAAGTGGATGCTCGAATTAGGCAGCAACAGAAGAAGAACTTTGATCGCCGCCACAAAGCAAAATCGCTACCACCGCTGAAGAAAGGAGAGAAGGTGTGGGTGAAAACTCTGACAGATGAAAAAAAGCAGTCGTCCTGGACTTTCATTCACCAGCATCCTATACAGTTCAAACGCATATGGGAAATAGAAGAAGAAATTGGTGCCACCTACGTCGACGAAGCAGCCAGTCACGCTCAGGATCAAGTGTTGTCCCGAAATCAACGTCAACACTCCCACTCCCAAGACTTCCAGGACCTACAGAACAGCAAGAACCTGAACCAGAGGTGCACTTCGATGTTATGCCAGATGATCCGCTGACAACCCAGACATCAACTGAAGAACAATCTCAGTCTGGCACACGCACAAAATTGGGAAGACTTGTGAGACCTCGAAAAATACTTGACCTTTAATTGTGAGGAAAAAAAAGTTTATTTGTTGTCGATGTGCAGAAACTGAAAGTGAAAGTTGAAACTGAACAACAAAGTGAACTATTGTTTTGTACAACTGTCAAACGTTAATTTGATGCTTGTTGGATTGCATGAGTTTGATTCAAAAGTTTATTTGAATTAAAAAACGGACGTTCAGATAGTTCAATATTCTGGAAAAAGGGGGATGTAGAATAATGGATTACATTATTGTCCAATCATAAAACAGAAGTGTATTAACCTCCTTCCGGAATTACTGTGGCCTTGTGGTTAATCGTCGGCTTGGTAACGAGGATACAATAAGAACGGTCTAACTCGATTCATCTCTCTAGTGTTTATATTTCTTATGTGTGAATCTGATGAAAGATAACACAATAGAAACAAGAAGCTCTGTAACAGTCAAAATACTTGAATGTGCATATGTCTACATGTACAAGCATATAAGTACATGAATATAATCATACATGCAAGTATGAAATCTATTTTGGATGCAATCAGTAATGTAACAAAGTCATAATGTACATGTACAAGTCCAATGTGTATGATGAAATGAATACTTGCGTTTACAAAATATTATTCTTTCACTAGATGGTGCCGTGTTAAGTGCTCTTCACATAATTTTAAAGCAATTACTACCACCATTTCCTAGTGATGTGAGCAATACACAGTTTACATGCTCCTTGGGTGGTAGTAAGTGATTGCTTAAGCTGTTACCTCTGTGTCAGATTTTGTCTAATTTTCCATAATAAATATGGTTATTCATGTACACAAAATTATGATCTGTTTGATCCATAATTGTGGTTTTGAATTCTCTCTGTACCATTTATTTGTGGGATTTTTTATTTCTGAATGACTTGTGAATTGATTTTAACGTGGTGACAGCCCTGATATGGCCCCTTGCGGTCAGCTGGGCTGTAAGCAACATTACCTTACCTTACCTTCCTTTTTCTGCCTGGTCTCCAATATCCAAATGCAAGGCTGAAATGCATACCACCAACATCAGATTTATATTTCAAACACTGTGACACTCCATACCCTCTCCCACAACTAACAGTATGGAAACTGTGCAGTCAATATTGTAATACAATCCATCTCATCACAAACACTTTCATACTGTGGTTCCTCAAGGGCGAACCAAGAGTTCACACGTTCCATGTTATCTTCTTCATTTTGTTGGTCTCCATTCTGACAATTTTTTAGTCATAATTCCATATAATTTACTTAGTGCCTTGCTCTCCTTTACTTCTCTCGTATAGCTTCTTTTTTTCCATCTCATGTTTGATTTTAACGTGGTGTCAGCCCTGATATG
>JADBJO010012544.1:52500-57396 GCA_016801955.1 Conus betulinus | reverse complement strand
GGAGAAGCGCTAGGAGTAGTGGGGGGTAGGGTAGTAAGTTATAGGAAAAGAGAGGGAGAGGCGAAATGGGGAGTGTAGAAAAGGAACAAAAAAAAAGAGAGTGACCCATGTCCAAGAGCCATCGCGCCGAGCGACGTCATGTCACCCTACTGACCGCGCCAGTAAAACAAGAAGTAATCGCTCCTCCAGGTCGAGAGCGCGAGTAGGTCGGAGCAAGAGGTGAGGGGGGACGAGAGCGAGTAGGCACGTACCACAAGCGAAAGCAATCCAAGGGAAAAGAGGAAAGCAGCACGAAACGACTCCCTGGGGGGCCAACGACGGGCTAGACGCGGAGCTACAGGGTGATCACAGCCAAATAGGGGTTCCGCACGGAGGGGGGGCCCGTGAGGAGTCACAGGCCAAAAGAGACAGAAACAGGCGCTGTTTAGCCATAGACTGAAATTCCAGACCTGGGATGACTTATTATAAACGCACGACAGCAAACCGCCGCAGACGATGTACGCGTCTGTCTTGTCTAGGAGACCTGAAGGTCCAGGAGCTGGGTTCTTTAAAACGAGGGGGACAACGACGTACTTGGTCGAAGAGACGGAACTGAGTATGTGCCGAGAACTGGTGAGCGTACTATAATTAATAAAAGACGCCGCACAACAACTGCCGGTTCTCAAGGCGAGCGAATGCCAGCTTTCGCGGACAGGGGTCCACGGAAGTAGAAGATTAATAATTATAATGTACCACAATGTGTATGTAGTCTGTTGATGGCTCCGGGAGGGAGAAGAGGAAAAAGTATCGGAAAACCGTCCGGACACGTGTCAGCTGAACACAACTGTACTCTTTTGCGAAGGCAACGGTTGCTATCAGAGAAACGCTGAGTGCTGGCCATATTCGTGAGTTTGGTTAGCGCCGTTATGTATTTGCCCATCAGGGATCAACATTGGGAGGTTTGGAAGCTTGTTGTGGTGCTTGTAGTTGCGAAAAGTAGTATGGCATCGTCGACGCTTTGGTGTTGTGGCTTGGGTCAATTCCGGTGTTGAGAGGGTTTGTACACGCGAAGTTGTTCTATGTCGAGTCGTTCGGGTACGTGTGGGAGGGCCGCTGTGCACCCCCAAGCGGCAGCGCGGCTGTGGTGGTGTAGGGTTTAGGAGAGGACCAAGGGGTCCTGCGGTTCTCCTGTCACTGCCGGATCTCTGTTGTGCCAACACAGGTGGCTGGTTGAGGGCGGGGCCACCGGGGACGGTGGCCGGGCCGGTGGGACACAGCTGAGGAGCGTAGTTCAGGCAACCAAAGAGCGGGCGTTCGCGAATGCGTTTGGGGCACCCGAGGCACGAGGGGAGGCTTTTTGTTGATTCGGCGAAGGGTAGCCCAAGACATGGCGACAATCCTGTGCCCCGGGGGGACAGCGGCGTCGTTTGATTAGTCGGGCGCGCGACTGGCGAGACCATGGGCGACAAGTCCTTGAGTGGTGCGATCCTGGTATTGATTGAATTATGTCGGTTTTTAGGATTGTTTTGCCCTCGATTCGCGGAAAAGTAAACACGGTATGGTGGGGAGGAAAGGTGCGCTTTCTAGAAGCCCAAAAAGGGGGGAACTGCCGGCGAGTGGGGGGTGACAAGAATAGGTGGAGACAAGTGGAGTAACAGTGTGGGGGGGAGAAAACGAAGCAAAAAGGACCCGAAGTTGGCTGACGGTCATCAAAGCGGGGGAATGACGACATTAAGCTGAGCGGGGGGGACGGAACAAGCGGGGGCGAGTACGAGGGGAGAAGAGTGCTTGTTGACCTCCCAGTGCAGGTCTGTAGAAGAGAATAGCAGTTGGAAAAGCGACCACGAGACGAGAAAGGGACAGAAGGGAGGGCACACGAGTGCTAGTACTACCCCCAACAACAAGTGGCGTCTGTCTCCAGCGGTCGTCGTCGCCCGGACCAGCTGGTGCCCGGGGGGTGGGAGGAACAGGCGTGAGGGGACAGCGAGCAATCGTGGTACGTGGTCAAAGCTCGCTCACAAAATGAGAGGGGATGAGAAGGAGGAGCGAGGGGGTGGGCGCAGGGGGGACCAGGGGGGGGGGCGGACGGAGGGGGTGGGGGGTGCGGTGGTGTGTTGGGGGGGGGGGGGAATGGGACATGTGGGGTGGGTGTGAGGGTTTCAGTGGGGGGCGAGGGAGAAAGTTGAGAGGTGGAGAGAGGAAGGGGGGGGGGGAGGGGGGGGGGCGGGGGGCGGGTGGGGGGGGCGGGGGCGGAGAGGGGGGCGGGAGAGGTGAGGCGAAGGGATGCGTCCATTGCAACACACGAAGTGGTGGGGCCGCCATTGGAGCAGCGGCTGACGCCGGGGCGGTCGTGGTCATGTTTTCAATCAGGGTCTCGTCCCCCGACGACCTGCGTGGTAGAAGTAAAAGGGTTGGATTGGCTGGCTGTGCGGGAAACACATTAGCCCGATCGACGGGACAGGGCGGAGCGAGTGCACAGAGGGAGGAGAGAGAGGGAGAGAGATGGAGAGAGGGGAGGAGAGGGCGAGGGAGAGCGCAAGGAGACGGAAGCCAGAGCCAGGGACGCGAGAGGGGGAGGAGGGGAGAGGAGAGAAGAGGAGAGTATGAGGAGGGTGTGTATGTATGGTGGGAGGGGGGGGGGGGACGAGGGGGAGAAGTGTAGGGTAGTGAGCGGTGCGGGTGTGGCGGGGGTGGGGTAAGGAGCGAAGGAGGGGGGGAGGAAGCGGGTTAAGAGCGGAGCAAACGACACGACGGCGACGGACAACACCACGACACCAGCGGAAGGACACAACGGAGCACACACAGCGACAGCGACACAACAGATGTAAGACGACAGCGACGGGACACCGCACCCCACGGTACACAGGCGAAGAACGCCACACCACACAACAGCACACCAACCCCACCACAGCACGGGAAAAGCCGGACGACACACGGAGACACAGGCGAGGGAAACCAACAACAAGGGACGACCCACACACGCGGGCACACATACGACGCGCGGGCGGCGGGGGCGGGGGACGGGGGGCGCACACGACCCGGCACGGGGACACACACGGGGAAGGCACAGGGACCACAGTCACACACAACCCCACCGACCAAGGTAGACAAATGCGAGAGAGCCCCGCGGCACAACCGGTAGTACAAGGGTGGTAGTGGAAAAGGTATTGCATGGAGATACCGGGAGAATGGGTACGGTGGCTGGGGGCACGCGTCCGGCCCCCCGCCCCCCTCCGTCCATCCACGTCCCCCTACAGTCTCATCCTCGTTTCACGCGCCCGCCTCGTGGTCTCCTTACCCCGGGCACCACGACACGATAAACCTACCGCCCCCCCCCCCCCAACGATAAGACAAACACCAATCTCATACACCACACTCTGCTCTCTCTCTGTCTCTCGCGCAGCCCTAACCAGCACACACGCGACGAACACCACACAGCGAGGTTGTATAATACCTCTGGAGAAGAGGTTCGTAGCATGCTTGTTAACTCGAGGGTCAGGTCATGGTAGTCTTCTGACTCGAACCAGTTCGGGACGAGAGCATCGACGGTTAGAGCGACAGTGCGAAAATATTCAAGTGTGGGAGAGCCCAGAAACGGGGCGACCGGGTGGATCTACTACACCAACTGTGTGACTTTTAGACGTCAAGACCACTGGAGTGAGTGGTGATAATGCAATTGCAACGCGTTAGTGCTATGTTTTGCGCCCAAAGGGTTTTTTGTGCCCCCCCGCCCGCTGGCCCGCCTACCCGTTTTCACGGCGTAGGCAGGAGATAGGGTGACCGCACCACTCCCAACCACCCACTCCACATCCGCGACTGGTTATGGAAATTGCTGAAAGGAAAAAAAACAAGAAAAAAACAAAGACAAAACAAAACAATAAAAGAGGAAGGAACAGTGGCTGTTTACCCCACCCCACCGCCACTCCCTTTCCTCCACTTTTATGAAAATGTGGCTGATGTGATGAGGGCTCTGACGACTATACGGCCATCCTTCGCAATCTGAAGTTGAAGAAGTTTGGAAGGACGTCGGAGCAGCGAGTCGTGGTTTTTTTGTTAGGTTGTTCAGTCAGGCTGCGGTCCCCGCCCCCAGACAGGGTCCCCCACACTCCCACTCGCGCGCCCGCTGGCCTGTCTGCGCGCTTCTGGTGTCGGGTCTTCTTTACATGGAACTTCGGCGCACCAACACTGACCCTCTGCCCTCGGTTCTACAGGACCAGTAGGTGACGTCATGTTCAAAACGCTGATCAACATGTATTACAGTGGTTGGCCTGGTTGTCTGCACACGGACAATGTATACGTCCCCATTACACACTCACATTTGCAAACAGAGGGCAATGAGGGATGGAGATGCGTGGCAGACCTGCACGCAAGAGAGCGCGTCCTGACTCCGTTCCTTCAAGATAAACCAGAAGCCAGAATACAGTTTCTCAAGTTTATCCGGCCCTCTAAGAAGAAAAAACACAAGTGTTGTTGTCTGTCTGGCTGTCGCCGTCCTTAATCTTTTGGCGTGAGAGCGAGTGTTTGTTTTTTTGTTTCTTCTTTTCGTTTTCTCTCTCGCCTGTTTGACCGAAGTGGGAAGTGGTCAAAAAGGACGTCCCTCCCTTTTTAAACCCAAATGTTAATAAATGTTCCCGCAAAAGCAAACCAAAAAAATGTATCTAGGTTTCACACTATTTCCACAAAGTATATTCGCCCATTTCGCAAAACTCTTTTTCAGGTCATACAGACGGGACCAGTCTGCCTTCCCTAAACAGACAAATCATGTGGGTCAACAGACCCCAATGTTTTTTAAAGTTTAATTTTTCCTATTAGGGAAAAAAAAAAACCCTCTTTCTTGCGTCCGTCACCAGAAATACTACACTCTTCCTCCTGTGAGGGGACAATCTCAAAGATCTCAATCAGTTTCCAAAGTCAAAA
>JADBJO010012544.1:32500-45000 GCA_016801955.1 Conus betulinus | reverse complement strand
GGACGTGATGAGGCAGCCGCCGTTTCCCTCCAGGCTCTTCTGTCTGTAGCTGTCGTGAGGAGATCTGGCATGGTCATTTTGGTCCAGTCCTTTATATTGTCGGACCAGCTCTTTCTCTGCCGTCCTCGTCTGCGCCCTCCTTCAACGGTACCTTGAAGGATGGTTTTGGAGGGGGTGTTGTGACGAATGACGTGGCCAAACCCATGCCATCTTCCGTCGTTTGATGGTTGCCAGAAGTGGTTCGTGGGGCCCCAACTAGGTTAGTGACCAGGTTCCGCACATAATCATTGGTCTTGTGTTCTTTGTAGGAGATGCGGAGTAGTTTCCTCAGGCACCTGGTCTCAAACGCCTGGATGCTTCTTTCTGTTTCGGCCATCTCGCGTTTCAAAAAGTATATTTACTGATTATAGTGTTTTGGGCAAGAAAAACGGAGCAGTAGGGCCGACATGTGTATAGATATACTGTTCTGGCACCAAAAAAAAAAAAAAAAAAAAAAAAAACCAAATCGTGGAATCTTATCAACGTTAAAAAACCGAACGACGCTCAATTTTGTTTCATTAGCAAAGATACAAAACAAAACAAAATTGACTCAAAGGTAGTTTTAAGCATACGCTTACGTCAAAAAAACATATCTCTGAAGTTGTACCATTTTGGTTCAAGTCATCACATTATACTTAAGAAACATCACCATTTCCCCATTCGTGCAATACGCATAACAGACCACGGGGTCGGTTTTAGCTCCTGAATTAACTCTGGAACCATTCATCCACTTGCCCAGTGTTTGCCTGCAGTGAACTGCAAGCTGCCAGTGTCAAGCTGAACACAAACAGTCTTCTACAGGACAAGACAAAACAACACTCAGGACAATGAACACGAAGAACGAGCAATCATCACTTCTCTTCTCAAATTTGGCACAAGATGAGCGTTGAATCGCCTGAGAAGATCTGAGAGGTCGAAACGCGCGTCGTGTTTTGTCTTGTAATTAAATTTTGTTTTGTCCATATTCACTGCCGCACTGACTTTAAATTATTGATTAGATTTGGTTCAGATTCCACCAGCAGTCACCTCACTTTCAAACCAACTCACTAGACATGGTCAGTCTGCTGGATCATTCAAAGTCCAGTGGTGATGAGGGGCCAAGGGTCAAACGGTCAGAGAGTTGCCTGTGGAGCTGGCGGTCGTGAGTTCGAATCTTTCGTGAGGTGGGCTTTTTTACAGCTTGAAAACCTCTCTGCCCACAGAGCAGTGAATGGCTACTTGATTGAAGTCAGAGAAAGTTAAGGGGCGGAAGGAGAAGGGCGCACTCGGCTTTCTGTGGTATTGTTTTCATGATACAGTGAATCTCTAGTAGTTATAAAAAAAAAAAAGAATTATTAGTTAAAAAGTCCGTCCGCTAAAACAACAGAGACAAACCAATTACAAGACAAAACACGAAGCGTTTCGACCTCCTAGGCCTTGTTCAGGCAAGAGAAACAACATTTAGGACTATGTCACCAACTCTAATAGTTAACCTGTAAGACTTAAACCCGGTGATGGCATTGATGACATGTATATATCGACGATAATCTCAACAAGAAGAAGAACAAGAACAAGAAGAACAACAACAACAAGAATATGTTAGAGAGAATTAGGTCAAGGTCGGCCAAGAAAAGCCTAAAAGACTGGAAGCTGTAATCCGTTTCGACGGGCACCTTTTTGCTGTCATGAGTTGTCTCCAGAGAAAGGGGAGAGGACTCCTGCCCCGCCGCTCGCCTGCTTGCTATTGATTGAAGGTGACTGCAGCAGCCGTAAGGAGGATGAGGCAACGAGTCAGAATTCGCTTCGTGGGAAAACGTAGTGAGAGGAAGGGGAGCGAATGGAGAGAGTGGTTGGGATGGGGGGGGGGGGGGTGGGGATTTCCAGACGAACAGAAACGTTGTTGTAGTTTGCACGTGCCACTCGTAACGTGCGGTGCCTCCTCTCGCTTCATTGAATTTCTACCGAGCTGGGTTCACAGCGTCCCCCCCCCCCCCCCCCGCGCTCCCCCACTCCCACTTACCTGCAACCCTTCAACCCCATTGTTTCTTACCCCTCTACCTTCTTGTATGCTTCTAAAAAATAAAATTCCTTGCGTTTTCTTTTTTTCTTCGTTGTTTTTATTTTTTGTCGCAGTGTTTCTCTTTCACCCGTCTCAATCAGTTTTGTTCACCTATTTAGCAGCTGGGTGTCCTTGCTTATCAATTTCGCCCTATATTTCATTATGTTTATTAGCCTCCCGCCCCCCTCCTTAAGTCCAAATCTTTGCCAAGTCATTACTGTCATGACAGTGGGGTTGTTGGCCTGCGCTTGTTTTTTCCCCCCCACTATTAGATTTTTCGTCTTTGCATTTGTCTGACTTTATTCAAGTTTAAAAGGCTGTGCCAGTCTTGAACGAAAGTGACTCTGTGTCAGGTTTTCTTATGGGAGCAAGAGTTACCCTACTTGTTTATTGTTTACTGTTCCCTGCCTCATTTCATTTTCAGTTTAGCCTAGTCTCGTTTTTTTTTTTTCCTCATTGGGTTGGTTTTGGTTTCTCCCCCCCCCCCCCCCCCCCCCCCCCCCCCCCCCCCCCCCCCCCCGTTTTTTTTTTTCACATTGTGTCACGATGCTTTTTCTACTTTTCTTTTTTCTCCTAATTTTTCTCTCATGTTTTCACCCCCACTTTTTGTTATGAACTTTTGCTCACTATTTAGCAGTTTTGCCTTTTAAAAAAATCATTTTGGCCATGTTTGTAATTATATCCATCAGCTTTTCCCCTTTGTTGTTGTTTTTTTTTTGTGTGTGTGTGTGTGTGTTTGTTTGTTTGTTTCCATGAAAACCTTTGTTCAGAGATGTTCCGCCTGACGCAGTCTTGAGTTCTTGAAAGAGATTCACATTTTTCATCGGATCTGAGATTTTACAGTGGAAAGATTTTTTTAAAAAGCGAATTGGAATTTTGTTTTGTTTTGTGTTTGTTTTGTTCTTTTGTTTTTTGAAGATGTATTTTTTAAAGAACTGTGTCAGTGAATGACTTTTGAGTTGATTTTAACGTGGTGACAGCCCTGATGTGGCCCTTTGTGGTCGGCTGGGCTATAAGCAACATTATCTTATCTCGTTTGTTATTCATTAGTATGTTTTTGTTTGTTTGTTTGGTTTGTTTGTTTTTTTGCCATACTGTTTCATTTACTCTTGTTTCTCCCAGTGTTTCTCTCCTGTGTTCATCCCATTTTCAAACTGTTGTCCTTCCATTTCCCTCCCCACCACCACCCAGTCCTAACCCCCCACCCCCACCCCACCCCCCTCCATTCTCCATCCTATGTTATTCTAACCAGCTGTTTCTCACTGTCCCTTTGTTTGTTTTGTTACTTAGCCAGTCACTGCTCTTTTGACCCAAACTGTTTCATTTCGGTGTTCCTTTTTTGGCGTTTTTCTTAGCTGTCTCTGTCTGTCTGTCTTTCCCTCCGTCTCTCATTCTCTCCCTCTCTCTCCCCCCCCCCCCCCCTCTCTCTCTCTCTCTCTCTCTGCCTCCCCTCTCTATGTCTCTGTCTCTCTTCCTCTCACTCCCTCTCTCTCCCCTCACTCTGTCTTTCAGTCTGTCTTTCTGCCTGCCTGTCTCTGTCTCTCTCTTTCTCTCTCTCTCTCTCTCTTTCTCTCTCTGTGTCTCCCTCTCTCTCTCTCATTCTTTCTCTCTCCCCCCTCTCTCCGTGTCTCCCCCCACTCTCTCTCTCCCTCTCTGTATCCCACCTCCCCCCTCTCTCCCTCCCTCTCTATACCTCACCCCTCTCTCTCTCTCCCCCACCTCTCTCCCTCCCTCCCCCTCTCTCCCTCTTTTCCTCATCCTCCCTCTCTCTCTCCCTCTCTCCCTCCCTCCCTCCCTCTCTCTCTCTCTCTCTCCCCTCCTCTCTCTCCCTCCCTCCCTCTCTGTACGGCCCAGTCAGTGTCATACTGCAGGAGTTGTGTGTTGTGCCACAAAGCAGGGAGTCCACTGGAGAGAGAGAGCAGCTGAAGCTGGAACAGTGCCAATTTGCCTGAGTGGTGGCTCATTGTAACCCCCCACCCCCTCTCTTTCTCTCTCTTCCCTCTGCTTCTCAATGCCTCTGCCTCTGCTCTACTTTGAATTACTTCATCGAGATATGACATTGATGACTGCATCAGAGACGTATGTATGACCCCCCCCCCCCCCCCCTCTCTCTCTCTCTCTCTCTCTCTTCTCAGTATGTGTGTGTAATTAATTGTTTCCTTCTTCTCTTTGTTGTTGTTATTGTTGCCATCGTCGTTGTTGTCGTCATCGTCTTGTCGTTGTTGTTGTTATTGTTGTTATTCTTCTTCTTCGTCGTCGTTTTTGTTGTTGTTGTTGGTTCTTCTTCTTCTTCGTCGTCGTCGTCGTCGTCGTCGTCTTCGTCGTCGACGTCGTCGTTCTTCTTCTTCTCTTCTCTTGTTGTTGTTGTTATTTGTTGTGTTGTTATTGTTGTTGTTCTTCTTCTTTGTGTGTGTGTGGTGTGTGGTGTGTGTGCGTGTGTGTGTGTGTGTGTGTGTGTGTGTGTGTGTGTGTGTGTGTGTGTGTGTGTGTGTGTGTGAGAGAGAGAGAGAGAGAGAGAGAGTTCGCTGCTAATACGAAGTGATTTTGTATACCTTGGCGCTTGGGCTGTGGAAACTTAAGATCAACGAATTGTCAGCGTCTCTCTCTCTCTCTCTCTTTCTCCTCCTCCCCCCCCCCCCCCCCTCCTCTCTCTCTCTCTCTCTCTCTCTCTGCCTGGCCACGTGCATGTGAATAATTGCTGTTGATGATTATTACACTAAAGCTGGAGTTTAGGGATGGGAGTGAGGTGTTCATGTCACTTGGCATTATTTTGCTCTCTTTTTTTTCGATCCATGGCAATCCCTCATGCTTTGAGTTGTGTACTAGCACCAGTACTTTCTTTCTTTTTGCGTACGCAGGCTGATACTCCTGCGGACACTGCCTGTATAGACAGGCAGTGGAGGTTTGTGTGTATGACCGTTTTTTTTTTTTATCCCGTCATTAAGGCAGCCCATACTCCATCTTCGGGGAAGGTGCATGCTATGTGTAACGTGTCATCCATACCAACGGCCAAACTGATCTTCTCTTCCGAAGGTTGGTGATGGGATTTGACGTGTGTGCAAGATATTATGCGTGCGTTCACACACGGAACCTCGGTTTATAGCCTCATTCGAAGGACTGTATGGGGAATGGAGTCAGAACCAATGTTAACTCCGAGGGAAAAATCCCCCTGCATCGAAATTCGAACCCGCAACCCCAGGATCACGAGTCCGGCGCTCTACCGACTGAGCTATTCCGGCCCCAGTACCAGTATTGACAAGTTCCAGTTCTAACAGACGACGAAGAGGGTTTCTTCTTTTTTTTTTTTTTTTTTTTTTTTTTTTTTTTTTAGTCCTCCAGCCTCCGGTTTTTTGGAAAACCTTTTTTTTTTTTTTTTTTTTTTGGTGGGCCCCCACTTCCCTGCTCCAAGCACCTAATTTTTTTTTCCCACTTTTTGTTTCGAAAAATAAAACTGACACTTATTCACCAAAAAAATCTGTATGTTCAGTTACTAATGGACATTCGCCGGCCGATTTCGATGTTTGTCATTTGATACAAAGCGTCTGGATTTTTTTTTTTTACCATGTACTGATGTTTGGTGTGCTGTCGCTTTTATGCTGTGTTGTGTTTTAACCACTTTCACCTGAATGAAACCATTCATGAGAAACTGTACAGTGTGTGTGTGTGTGTGTGTGTGTGTGTGTGTGTGTGTGTGTGTGTGTGTGTGTGTGTGTGTGTGTGAAAATCATATAGACAGAGAGAGAGAGAGAGAGAGAGAGAGAGAGAGAGAGAGAGAGAGAAAGAGAGAGATTCGTTCGTAAAGGCCATAGCCCCTTAGAAGGGGGTAAAATAAATGACAAATGGCGGTATTCATCAATGCAAACTCAATTTGACAAACTTAACATTTGCTATCTTAACACATCATTTCGCATTCTGAAAGCTTTATACAAATACAAAGCGAACTGTTTGGTAGTGCTTTCATTCGATGATGCCATTAACATAACGAGTTTGAAGAAACAAGGTTTTCTTAGATACTAAAGTGGGATTAATTGCTGTCTGGTAACTTGTAGTACAGGACAAGACAGAACAAAATGAACTTCATTTTCATCATCTTCATGACAGAGCGGACATGTAAAATTACGATCAATAAAAGGCCGATAACGGTTAGAATGTACACAGATATCCGATACACCAAATCTAAATTTAGTGACAATATGTTTAATATGTCTGTTAATTTGCATTGATAAGTACCTTGGAATACAGTGTGCGGGATTTAACACTCTGTAAACATCAAAACGGCAACTGTCCTCGATATGAGAATTCCATCTCTGCCAGTTACAGTCAATTAACCTTTGCCGGAACATACAAATAAAACTATTTATGTCATCTACACCTTGATTCTCCCATATAAATAAAGCCAAACCAAATTCGTACAGTTTTAATCTCACTTTAGAGGCCCAATTACTCTTACCCCTAGTATCTAGCTGTACTAACATTTTATATGCTTTATGTGGTGGTCTACTAGGTTCCATCCGGGTTATTTTTAGCCAGTAACGAATGCACCTTACGAAAGACAATAAATGGATTGGACACCTATTGGTCTCCCCCATAAACTAAGTCGTTTGGCGTTTGCATTGAAGCACCGAAACTTTTTTTCATGCATTTAAATGAATCTTTTCAATATGTATAGAAGCAGTATCAAGACCCCATAACTCAGCTCCGTATTGTACTGTGGGCTGAATTTGAGAATCGAACAACTTTTTAAAACAGTGTAAGAGACTCATTATTAAGCATACGCAATTTCTTTAAAATACAAAGTAAGCAACGTTTAGCTCTACTTACAAGGTCTTTGCAAGCAAAACCGAAACTTAAACGTGTTGAAAAATATATCCCTAAGTACTTATAAACATTCATGACTGGCACAATCATTCCATTGTCCATCCATTTTTTCCCGAGCAGCGAGATGTCCACCTTTCCTAAACACTATGATATTACTGTTTGCCATGTTTACTTTCAGTTGGAGTGACGCAGAGGCTCTTTCTAAACTAGTTAATTGATTTTGGAGACCAACTATCGTTTCTGACATTAACATAACGTCATCAGCTAAGAGGAGGATGAAAATCTCCAATGCATCGTTTACTAACTGAGCTCCATGTTTACCGTTATGTATTACTTCTAAAGTTAATTCATTAGTAAACATAGAAAAACGAATGGGACTACAGACATCCCCTTGTTTAACTCCCATGTACAGAGTTAGAGAGAGAGAGAGAGAGAGAGAGAGAGAGAGAGAGAGAGAGAGAGAGAGAGAGAGAGAGAGAGATGTGACCAATAAGAAAATGATGGAGTAGCAAAAAAAAAAAAAAAAAAAAAAAAAAAAGAAAAGAAAAGAAACCATCTATAGAACCGTTGTAGTAGGACAGAAAAATGCAAGGGCCGTTTAGGAAAGACACAGAACGGGGTTTTAAGACAAGGATCTGTTCACACAACAACACCCAAAGCTTGTGGATCATAACACAGACCCACCCCGTTCTCCTTCCCTCTGTCACCTCCCTCCTCTCCTTCCCCCATTCTCTCGTCACGCTTTTCCTTTTTTTTTTTTTTTTTTTTTGGTACCACTCTTGTGTTTGAACGGGTTGCAGAATGCGTCACGAGAGCCGATGCTATTGAAGTTCTGAGGCACGGGAATCCGTGCTCCACGCAACACGCCAGTCTACTACATCAGTCTGTGCTCTGCTGCACGTCCAATTCGGTTGTTCTCTTTCTCCTGGTACCAACCCACCGCCAGTCCTGCCCTGCCACTGACCTTTTTGTGTTGTCCCCATGGACTGGGTCATGTTTCCACACTGCGAAGGCCTTCTGCAGTGAAACATAGCAGCTGTCCTTCGCTGATATACACACATCTGGGTCCGGAATAGCTCACTTGGTAGAGCGCCGGACTCGTGATCCTGGGAATGCGGGTTCGAATTTCGGTACAGGGGATTTTTCCCACGGAGTTAACATTGGTTCTGACTCCATTTCCCATACAGTCCTTCGAATGAGACTATAAACCGAGGTTCCGTGTGTGAACGCACGCATTATATCTTGCACACACGTAAAATCCCATCACTAACTTTCGGTAGAGTTTGCCAGTTTGGCCGTTGGTACAAAGACAAAACGCCACTCGATTTCGATTTTCATTGGCATGGAAACCATAGCAATGTCCTTCTCTTTCACTTTACATGACAAAATCGCGAACGAAAAGATGTCACTAGTATACATTCACTGTCAGTTCTGTAGACGACGGTCACCCCAGGTAAAACTGGATCAATCCGTGGAGAGCGTGCAGCCGCCGGAGAGCACGTGCTTGCGTCTGTGCATGCTTCGTGTTGCCAACACGTCGTCCTTTCCGAAGGCTGGCCAGTTTAGTACATTCATGCTTAACATTTCAAAATGGATGACATGTGTCTTTCTTCTTGCTTAGCGTTCCAAAACAGGACAAACAATCGTCCTCCGCGCACGGATCGCAGGAATACTCCAGAACGACATCATCTGATTCACATAGCAGCACGCTCATATTATCCGTTTGATGAAACACATACATCCATTTGATGAAACACGACTTCCTTAATGCGTTGTTTCTGTGGGAAACTCGCAATCGTCTCTGCACCTGTCAATGTGTCAGAGTAGCGACATAATTCTTTACCACACCCGTGTCAAAGCGGCGACTATTTTGTCGATCGCTTGTTCGGGGACTGACGTCGATGTCTGACGGGGTGGATTTCTGGATCGCTGATGTTACACTCCGACAGATCGGAGCGCAAAGACAGAAGCGCATTCTGAGTATGCGACGTGTCACCATAATCGCGAACCTGCTTGATGTGTTCTTGTGCACTGTGCTGTGTACTGTGCTTGTCCGATTCGGTGTTAGACTCGGCTAGTCACTGGCATCACAAGTGGTACCGAGACCAGCACCAACCTGTTCAGGTCGTCTCTTCTGCTGCTTGGCTCTCTCTTGATCCCGTCGCACTGGCTGGGGGGGTCTTCTTCCTTTGCAATACTGAACTTGCGTTCTCCGGTTCAGGACAGGATCTCGCCATTGTTGTTGACACTGGGCTGACCGGCGTTCTTCAGTCGTAGAACGCCAACTGTGTTGTTGCCATCTCCCGTAATTTTCCAACTCAACACAGTTTTTTCAGTCAGAAGGGCGTTTAGGGGCCGTCTCCGCAGGTCGCTGGAAGTCCAGTAACTGGCATTGTCACAAGAAAAATGAAAACGATTGCCGCAGCTGCAATAAATGGCGCCCTGGCGCCGGTGTAACAGCCCGTTCTTACCCCCCTCTGGAACTTACCCCGGGGTAAGTCTGGGCTAGCCTGCTTTTACCCCGGGGGTCATTCTAGGACTAGCTAGAACTTACCCCCCCCCCCCCCCCCCCCAGTTGGAACTTACCCCCGCGGGGGGTAAGTTTGGGCTAGCCTGGATTTACCCCCCCCCCCCCCCCCCCCCCCCCCCCCCCCCCCCCCCCAGGGTCAGTCTAGGACTATTGGAATCTTCCTCCACCCCACCCCCCTTCAACAAGAGAGGGTTATTCAGGGTTTTCCTCTGCCTTTTCCCCAACACGCACACCCGCCTTTAAAAAAAATGTGTTAGCCTGCATATTTACCCCTCCTCTCCCACTTCCTATATACAGTCAGTTGGGTTTAGACAAAGTGTAGTTCTAGACTCTTCTCATAGATGGACCTCCTACTTCCCCCCCCCCCCCCCCCCCCCCCCCCCCACACACACACACACCCTGGTTCACTAACAGATACGTATTAACATTTCTCTCGCGCTAGCTTACATGCGTGGGTCAATATTCGGGTGTGTGAGTACGCCCGTGCATGCGTGGGAAAGAAAGACGGCTACATGCCAATGTGACCAAGTGCCAATGTGACCAAGCGTAGTTGTGACAAAATGTCGTTGTGACCACGTGTCGTTGTGACCAAGTACCGTTGTTGCTTCATCCCCCGGTTTGCCTCTTTTAACTATTTTACAGCTATTTAGTCTCTTGAGTACCTGTGTACCTTAGCTTGTACAATGCAGATGACTAGTGGTCAGTGCCACTGACCACTGGTCATTATGACGTAAATCGGAGATTTTAACTATTTAAACAGCTAATTAGTGTTTCCCGAGTGCTTGTGTACCTTGTACAATGTAGATTACTTGTGGTCAGTGCCACTGACTACTGGTCATTATGACGTAAATCGGAGATTTTAACTATTTCACGGCTAATTATAGTCTCTCCCGAGTACCTGTGTACCTTGTACAATGCAGACGACTGGTGGTCAGTGTCACTGACCACTGGTCACTATGACGTAAATCAGATATTTCGAATGTTTTACAGTTTATCAGTGTCTCATGAGTGTTTTTGTATACCTTGCCAGTGGTCAGTGTCAGTGGCCATTGGTCACTTTCATGGATATAAAAGATTTTAACTATCTTTTACAGCTAATTGGTGTATTCTGAGTACCTTGTACAATGTAGATGATTGGAGGGGTCAGTTCCAACTGGGGGGGGGGGGGGGGGGGGGGGTAAGTTCCAGCTAGTTCTGGAATGACCCCGGGGGTAAAAGCAGGCTAGCCCAGACTTACCCCGGGGTAATTCCAGAGGGGGTGGGGTAAGAATGGGCTCTTACACCGGAAATTCAGCTTGTCACCCGTTATGCGAAAGAGAAGTGGGAGAAATAGATGAAAAATAGTCCGCCCCAAACTCGATGCCATCAGCACCATGACTAGGGGGTCAGCTTAGACCAAAATCAAAAAGGGGGCTGGCCCCCTTAGACCCATAGAATGTAAGATGGCGTGTGGACACGGCTGGCCCCCTTAGACCCATAGAATGTCAGATGACGTGGACACGGCTGGCCCCCTTAGACCCATAGAATTCAGATGACGTGGACACGGCTGGCCCTCTTAGACTTATAGAATGTCAGATGGCGTGGGGACACAGCTGGCCCCCCTTAGACCCATAGAATGTCAGATGACGTAGACACGGCTGGCCCCCTTAGACCCATAGAATGTCAGATGGCGTGGACACACGACTGGCTTCCTTAGACTCATAGAATGTAAGTTGACGTGGACACGACTGGCTTCCTTAGACTCATAGAATGTCAGATGGCGTGGACACAGCTGGCCCCCTTAGACCCATAGAATGTCAGATGACGTGGACACGGCTGGCCCCCTTAGACCCATAGAATGTCAGATGACGTGGACACGGCTGGCCCCCTTAGACCCATAGAATGTCAGATGACGTGACGTGGACACAGCTGGCCCCCTTAGACCCCACAGAATGTAAGATGGCGTGGACACGGCTGGCCCCCTTAGACCCATAGAATGTCAGATGACGTGGACACGGCTGGCCCCTTAGACTCATAGAATGTCAGATGACGTGGACACGGCTGGCCCCCTTAGACTCATAGAATGTCAGATGACGTGGACACGGCTGGCCCCCTTAGACCCATGGAATGTCAGATGACGTGGACACGACTGGCTTCCTTAGACTCATAGAATATAAGTTGACGTGGACACGACTGGCTTCCTTAGACTCATAGAATGTCAGATGGCATGGACACAGCTGGCCCCCTTAGACCCATAGAATGTCAGATGACGTAGACACGGCTGGCCCCCTTAGACCCATAGAATGTCAGATGACGTAGACACGGCTGGCCCCTTTAGACCCATAGAATGTCAGATGACGTGGACACGGCTGGCCCCCTTAGACCCATAGAATGTCAGATGACGTAGACACGGCTGGCCCCCTTAGACCCACAGAATGTCAGATGACGTGACGTGGACACAGCTGGCCCCCTTAGACCCACAGAATGTAAGATGGCGTGGACACGGCTGGCCCCCTTAGACCCACAGAATGTCAGATGACGTGGACACGGCTGGCCTCCTTAGACCCACAGAATGTCAGATGACGTGGACACGGCTGGCCTCCTTAGACCCACAGAATGTAAAAAGTTTGGAACCAAAACATCTGTGTGAGACACGAGGGGTGGGGGATGGGTGGTTTTTTTTTTTTTTTTTTTTTTTTTCTGTGAAGACCTTCTCTTAACAAGTTACTTCCAACCCACTTTTCCTATTCATCAGTCCAGTCTTTTCTTTTTTCTCTCTCGCTACTTTGTGTGTTTTTGGATTTCCTTGTCTGTCTGTTTTTTGTCTGTCTTTCCTGAAGAAGTCTACAGGCTGAAGACCCTTGTTGTTGCATTGCAGTCGGGAATCTTTCTTTCAGTTGGCCACGTAACATCTCAATCGGGGGGGGGGGGGGGGCGGGGGGGGGGGGGGGGGGGGGGGGGGGGGGGGGGGGGGGGGGGGGGGGGGGGGGGGCTGATGGATGGGTGCATTTTTTTTTTCTGTTTCATTTTCATTCCTTCTGTCTTTCTCACATTTTTTTTTCTTTCCTGCCTTCATCATCTCCTCCTGTTCTACCT
>JADBJO010012544.1:22500-25000 GCA_016801955.1 Conus betulinus | reverse complement strand
GGGGATAGACCTGGGGGAACATAGACCTGGGGGAATAGACCTGGGGGGAATATAGACCTGGGGGAACATAGACCTGGGGGAACATAGACCTAGGGGAATATAGACCTGGGGAACATACAATGCTCCTGGGGGAATATAGACCTGTGGAAATATTGACCTGGGGAACATAGACCTGGGGGAACATAGACCTGGGGGAACATAGACCTGGGGGGGGGAACGTAGATATGCTCCTGGGGGAATATATAGACCTGGGGGAATATGGACCTGGGGGAACATAGACCTGGGGGAACATAGACCTGGGGGAACGGAAGGGGGGAACATAGACCTGGGGGAACATAGACCTGGGGGAACATAGACCTACGCTGGGGGAATATAGACCTGGGGGAAATATGGACCTGGGGGAACATGGACCTGGGGGAAACATAGACCTGGGGGAACAGAACGGAACATAGACCAAGGGGAACGTAGACCTGGGGGAACGTAGACCTAGGGGAATATGGACCTGGGGGAACATAGACCTGGGGGGAAATAGACATGTTCCTGGGAGAACATAGACCTGGGGGAATATAGATCTGGGGGAACATAGACATGCTGCCGGGGACATAGACCTTGGGGAACATAGACATGCTCCTGGGGGAATATAGACCTGGGGGAATATGGACCTGGGGGGAATATAGAGCTGGGGGGGGAATAGACATGCTCCTTCTCCACAGCATCAATCATCTGCCTCATCATGCCCCACTCGGCTGTCTTGCACCAGCAGAAAGATGACCAGATAAAACCGACATTTCCTCCTCGCCCTCTTCCTGGCGTGACACGTTCTTCAGGAAACTATGGAGATGGTGCCGAAGACGGCGAACAATAAACAACATGCAAATGACAGAGAGAGAGGGGGGGGGGGGGGGCGGAGAGGGAGAGAGATTAGAGAAAGAGAAAGAAAGAAAGAAAGAGAGAGAGAGAGAGAGAGAGAGAGAGAGAGAGAGAGAGAGAGAGAGAGGGGGCAAACATAGACAGAAAGACAAGCAAATAGACAGACAGATAGACGCAGACAGGGACAAAGAAAGACAGCCAGACCGAGACAGAGATAGACAGAGAGAAAGAGATACAGAGACAAGCAAACAGATAGAAAGACAGACAGGCAGATAGACACAGACAGAGACAAAGAAAGACAGACAGACTGAGACAGAGAGAGATGGACAGAGAGAATGAGAAGACAGAGACAGAAACAAGGAGACGGACAAGCAGACAGACAGAGACAGACAGACCGAAACAGAGAGACAGACAGGTAGACAGACAGACAGATACAGACAGACAGACAGACAGACAGACAGGTAGACAGATACTTTATTGGGGAGAGGAAGGAGAGGACACAAAACTTTCTAATATTTAGTCAGTTATCTTCTTCTTTTCCTCCTTCCTTCCTTCCTTCCTTCCATCCATCCTTCCTTCCTTCCTTCCTTCAAAGAGCGTGAAATATCAACAAAGGAAACTGGAAAGAGGAACAGACGAAAAAGATGAACAGAGAAGAAAATCGACAGTAAAACAAAGAAACAGGAAAGATGAAAAGACAAGGAAACAGAAAAAAAAGACTAAGAAACAGGAAAGACAATGAGTCAAAGAAGGAAATACGAAAAGACAATAAAACAGGAAAGATGAAGAGACAAGGAAACGAATGAAACATACAACGAATGTGAGTGAAATCAGCTTGTTCTTTGAGCGACCAGGAAAACTGTCTTTAAAAAAAAAAAGACGGGGGGGGGGGGGGGGGGGGGGGGGGGGGGGCAAGAAAACGAAAAAAAAGAAGAAGAAAGAAGCATGAGGCTGCGCTATCAAAACAAATCAAGAAAGATGAACAAACAGATGACGTCATTTCCTCCCCCCCCCCCCCCCCCCCCCCCGGTGCACATTGTCGGGGGGTGAGGGGGTGGAGGGGTGGGGAAAATGATGCGGGAAGACATAAAACACAGCTGAATCCTCACAAGTCTGACTCTGACATCCTTTGAATGTGCGACTGGATTCTTATGGACCATCCCTGAAGTTTTCCCCGATAGAAGATGGCGGGGGGATGGGTGTCGGGGGGGGGGGGGGAGGGGGGGGAGGTTGGGGCTGTAGGGGGATGGAGGAGGTGGGGGGAAGGAGATTTGTCATCGTGTAGAAGTGCTTTTTTTTTTTTTTTTTTTCTTTTTTTTGCTTCTTACAGGCAGGAATAGTGTCGATCTGACGGGGGTCATCGGCCGATGGAATAGCGTAGTGTTCACAGTGTCCAGCGACTGCAATGGCGTAGTGTTCACAGTGTCCAGCGCCTGCAATGGCGTAGTGTTCACAGTGTCCAGCGACTGCAATGGCGTAGTGTTGTTCACAGTATCCAGCGCCTGCAATGGCATAGTGTTGTTCACAGTATCCAGCGCCTGCAATGGCGTAGTGTTGTTCACAGTGTTCAGCACCTGCAGTGGCGTAGTGTTGTTCACAGTGTTCAGCACCTGCAATGGCGTAGTGTTGT
>JADBJO010012544.1:7500-12500 GCA_016801955.1 Conus betulinus | reverse complement strand
CCCCCCCCCCCCCCCCCCCCCTTCCTTATAAACTTTGATATCACACGAGGTACAAAGAGACAAAAGGTTGACACGTTCATCCCAAGCTGAGACCCATGTGAGTTGACAGTTCATGATGTTACACCGGGGAGAGGAGAGGAGGGGACGGGGTTGGGAGTGGGGTAGGGTGGGTGGGTGGGTGGGGTGGAATCCTTGAAGTTAGCTTATCTCCAGGCTGACCGTCATCTGCCTTGATCAGTCATCTGCAGGCTGACCGTCATCTGCCTTGAATCAGTCATCTGCAGGTTGACCGTCATCTGTCTTGAATCAGTCATCTGCAGGTTGACCGTCATCTGCCTTCAATCAGTCATCTGCAGGTTCTGCAGGTTGACCGTCATCTGCCTTGAATCAGTCATGACTAGGTTGACCTTCATCTGCCCCTTGAATCAGTCATCTGCAGGTTGACCGTCATCTGCCTTGAATCAGTCATCTGCAGGTTGACCGTCATCTGCCTTGAATCAGTCATCTGCAGGTTGACCGTCATCTGCCCTGAATCAGTCCCTGATCTGCAGGTTGACCGTCATCTGCCCTGAATCAGTCATGACTAGAATCAGTCACACTTTTGTGACAGTCGGAAAGGGACGGGTTCAAACTAAAGTCAGCGTAGGAAGATCAAACACTTGGAGTCGACTCAACAATGAAGTACACACTAACAAACAAACCATCTCAGGTGCACTCACTATACAGCTGGAGATCAGCAATCAACAATGACCGTGCACACCAACAAACAATAAATCTCAGGTACAATCACTGTACAGCTGGATATCAGCAAACAGCAATGATGTACACACCAACAAACAGCTGGAGATCAGCAATCAACAATAATGCACACACCAACAACAGCTGGGAGATCAGCAATCACAATGCTGCACACCACCAACAAACAGCTGGAGATCAGCAATCAACAATGCTGCACACACCAACAAACAGCTGGAGATCAGCAATCAACAATGATGTGCACACCAACCAACCAACAAACAATCCCAGGTACACTCACTACTATACAGCTGGAGATCAGCAATCGACAATGCTGTACACACACCAACCAACAACAAACAATCCCAGGTACACTCACTACTATACAGCTGGAGATCAGCCATCGACAATGCTGTACACACCAACCAACAAACAAACAATCCCAGGTACACTCACTACTATACAGCTGGAGATCAGCCATCAACAATGCTGTGCACACCAACCAACAAACAAACAATCCCAGGTACACTCACTACTATACAGCTGGAGATCAGCCATCAACAATGCTGTACACACCAACCACAAACACAACACACCCCAGGTACACTCACTACTATACAGCTGGAGATCAGCAAGCCGTGGGCGGTCTCAGGAACTGGGACAACTATCAATCAAAATCTTTAAAAAAAAAAAAAAAAAAAAGAAAAGAAAAAAAAAGAGAAAGAAGAAAGAAAGAAAGAAAGAAAAAAAAAGAAAAAGAAAAGAAAGAAAGAAAGAAAGAAAGAAAACCATTTTAAACGAAGGCGTTCTCTCCCAGCTCAATGATTTCAGCTGTTTCCTCTTGACATCACGCTCTTTCCTGCGCCTGGAAGCGTCGATTCTACAAAGGTGTCTCAGTGTAAACCGTAAAGCAAAAACCTCCGACCACTTTCCGCTTGGGAATTCCTCGATGAGTTATGTCTCCTGGCACTCCCACCCCCCCCCCCCCCCTCCCGCCCACTGAAACAAACGATATTTAAACCCCTCCCTCCCCAAAAAGCTTCCTCCCACCCTCACTCACTCACTCTCTCTGTCTGTCTGTCTGTCTGTCTGTCTGTCGATCTTTCGATCTCTCTCTCTCTCTCTCTCTCTCTCTCTCTCTCTCTCTCTCTCTCTCTCTCTCTCTCTCTCTTCACGACCTTCCAGTCCAATGACTGATTGGACCATGTCGGTCTTCCTTCAGGTGAGGGATTCATCCAGCATGGAATGGCAGCGACAATCAGCGGCAGCTCACAGTCCTGTGTGGAATGGCAGCGACAATCAGCGGCAGCTCACAGTCCTGTGTGGAATGGCAGCGACAATCAGCGGCAGCTCACAGTCCTGACGTTGGATGCAGGGTGAAAACAACACCACCTGACTAAGGGTGTCACAACCACTTGCTGATAGATTCGAACCAGCTGTCAACGGCTTTTATCACTCTTTGCACGGAGAGAGAGAGAGGGAGAGAAATAGGGAGATGGAGAGAGAGCGAGAGAGAGAGAGAGAGAGAGAGAGAGACAGACAGACAGACAGACAACAAACACAGACACAGACAGACAGACAGACAGAGAGATAGATAGACAAACAGACACACAGAGACGGACAGAGAAAGAGACAGAAAGGAAGAGAGAGAGAGAGAGAGAGAGAGAGAGAGGAGACAGACAGACAGACAGACAGACAGGCAGGCAGGCAGGCAGACAGACAGACACAAACAGACACACAGACAGACAAAGACAGAGACAGACAGACAGACATAGACGGACAGAGACAGAAGGGAACAGAGAGAGAGAGAGAGGGAGAGAGAGAGAGAGAGAGAGAGAGAGAGAGAGAGAGAGATAGAGGAGAGAGAGAGAGAGGCAGACAGACGGACAGAGACAGACAGAGACAGAGACAGAAAGGAACAGAGAGAGAGAGAGAGAGAGAGAGAGAGAGAGAGAGAGAGAGAGAGAGAGAGAGAGATAGAGCATTTTTGTATTCTAGCGGCGAGAGAGATGAGAAGACTACTTTCAAGACAGACATTTTTTTTTAGTCAAAATTGTTTTTCGGTGCAGTCGCATTTTCTTTTTCTTCTTTTTTTTCCTTTTAAGCTAAGAAGGCTTTCAAAGAGGGGCACGCTTTGAAGTCCAGGCGTTTTGTTCAGGATGGGCATTGGGTTTTCCTTTAACGAGACATCTGTCAAGGTCGGCGCGATCTTAACTGAAGACTGCCGTACAAGGTCGGCATGATTTTATTTTTACCTCGAGATTGCTTTCTTCAAGGCAGGCGCTGTTAGAGTCAAGACTTTTTTTTCACGTAAGCACAACTTTCAGGCCACACTGCTTTGATAAGGACAGGCACAGGATTCATTCACACTGCTTTGATAAGGACAGGCACAGGATTCATTCAACACTGCTTTGATAAGGACAGGCACAGGATTCAGGCCACACTGCTTTGATAAGGACAGGCACAGGATTCATTCAACACTGCTTTGATAAGGACAGGCACAGGATTCAGGCCACACTGCTTTGATAAGGACAGGCACAGGATTCAGGCCACACTGCTTTGATAAGGACAGGCACAGGATTCAGGCCACACTGCTTTGATAAGGACAGGCACAGGATTCATTCAACACTGCTTTGATAAGGACAGGCACAGGATTCATTCAACAACACTGCTTTGATAAGGACAGGCACAGGATTCATTCAAACACTGCTTTGGTAAGGACAGGCACAGGATTCATTCAACACTGCTTTATAATAAGACAGGCACAGGATTCATTCAACACTGCTTTGATAAGGACAGGCACAGGATTCATTCAACACTGCTTTAATAAGGACAGGCACAGGATTCATTCAACACTGCTTTGATAAGGACAGGCACAGGATTCATTCAACACAGGCACAGGATGCTTTGATAAGGACAGGCACAGATTCATTCAACACTGATTCAAAGACCTACGTCTCCAACCCCATCACCATCATCACCCTCTTCCTCGCCCTCCCCACCCCCCCCCCCCACCCCCCCCCCCCTACCCCCATCCCCACCGCCACAAACCAAAACCTTCTTCACACATTTAATTGAGGATGTGAAAACTTGAAACATAGATATTTCAGGGAAGGCATGACAAGCTTTTCATCTGGTAAGTGCAGAAACATTAGCCTCAAAAGTAAGGATTTTTTAAAATTAATTATAAAAAAGAAAGAAAATAAAAGAAGAAAGGGGGGGGGGGGGGGGGGGGGAGTAAAGAAAGGCACCTTTGGCAGTGTGCCTGCTCTGAGAGTCAAAAGTCATTAAACCACAATACCACAATGGCAAGTATTCTAGACATGACATCGTTTTTCAATTTGTTTATTTCGTACAAAGAGGGTGCAGCTGTCAGACACATTTCTGGCAGATGCTTAACCATGTCAGTTTAGCAATGAATTTGATTGGAGGTAGAAAAGGAAAGACCACACACGCACGCACACAGACGTTCACACACACACACACACACACACACACACACACACACACACACACACACACACACACACACACACACACACACACACACACACACACACACACACACACGCTCTCACACACACACTCTCTCTCACACCACACCTCTCACACTCTCACACTCTCTCTCTCACACACTCACTCACACACTCACTCTCACACACACTCACTGAAACACACACACGCATACACGCACGTAAACACATATATATACATACGCGCGGGCATGCGTTACACATACGCGCGCAAGCACACACATACACACACACACACACACACACACACACACACACACACACACACACACACACACACACACACAAAGACACACACACACACACATACATACACGCACGCACGCAACATGTTCGCAAGCACCTACGTGCCGTTCGCACGCACGCGCACGCAAGCACACACACACACACACACACACACACACACACACACACACACACACAACACACACACACACACACCAACATTTTAATCACTCACACACACACACGCATGCGCGCGTGCGCACACGCACGCACACACACACAGACAGAGAGAGAGAGAGAGAGAGAGAGAGACAGACAGACAGACAGACAGACAGACAGACAGACAGACAGACAAACAGAACAGACAGACAGACAGAGACAGACAGTTTATGATAAAGCCCTGACAGCGACACCACGTTCTGGCACACCCGTTCTGTGGGAACCCGAGAAGACAGTTCTGAGAACGACGATCAGTTCACACAGCTCAACACACCATGTTTGTCGATC
>JADBJO010012543.1:52989-57402 GCA_016801955.1 Conus betulinus | reverse complement strand
AGCTAAAATAACATATACGATAGATAAGTGAGGTTTCAGCAGTTAAAAAAAAGCGGGACAATATAAGAGAAGAAGAAGAGAAGAAGAAGAAGAAGAAGAAGAAGGAGAAGAAGAAGAAGAAGAAGGGACCCTCAAAAAAGTAATTAGAAAAACCTGAAAACACACACACACACCACACACACACACACACACACACACACACAACACACACCCACACACACACACACACACACACACACGCGCGCGCGCGGCGCGGCGCGCACACCCCGACGTATCAGAGATTTTCGGCACGTGCAGCGCATTAAAGGTTGTTGCATAGAAATGAGGTTCCTACAGAACCAGTGAAACGAAAAAAAAAAGTGTTAGTTTGCTCAGAAAGAAGAAGAAGAAGAAGAAGAAAGCAAGAAGGAAGAGGAGGAGGAGGAGGAGGGAGGAGGGAGGAGAAGGAGGAGACGAAGAAAAAGGAAGAGGAGGAGGAGGAGGAGGAGGAGGAGGAGGGGAGGAAGAAGATCAACAACAATACAATTACAACACAACAATGACGACAACGAAGAGAAGAAGGAGGACAGTGATGAAAAGAAGAAGCGAGAATTGGAGGAACGTTAGAAAATACAAACACAAAAAAGGAGAGACACTGAAAAAAAAAAGAAAAAAAAAATCGCCGGCATCAACAACAAAAGTAACTACCCACCGGTGAATCTCAATGTTACCCAAACAACAACCCCTCGCAATGGGTGTGTCATGACGTAGCGGTGCCATTCCCGTTTGTTGTCAGTAGTATTTGGCCCCCACGCACAGTCTAAGACCAACTTCTCCCCACCCCTCCTCTTCCCGCTGCTTACCTGACAGGTTTTTCTTAAAGCTGTGGCCTTCAGGTACATGACACAATGACAGTTGGTGTTGTTGTCTATAAAATGTGAGGTGTGCATTCCTGCAGAGCCTCTCTGTCTCTATGGCGTCATCCATCTCTCTCTCTCTCTCCTCTCTCTCTCTCGCTTCTCTCTCTCTCTCTCCTCTCTCTCTCTCTCTCTGTCTCTCTGTGTCTCTCTCTCTCCCTCTTCTCTCTGTCTCTGTTCTCTGTCTCTCTCTCTCTATCTGTCTCTCTCTCTCTCTCTCTCTCTCTCTCCCGCCTCTCTCTCTCTCCTCTCTCTCTCTCTTTCTTTCTTCTTCTTTCTTTCTCTTCTTCTTCTTGTTCTTCTTCTTCTTCAACTACAAATCCTACAGGTAATAAATCTCCCTGCGCTCTCTGTTCACCGCTCAGCAGGCATGCATGTCACACATTTTCTTGATCCTAAGCCATCTTCTGAACATTCATGCGCGCACACACGCACGCACACACACAACACCACACACACACACACACACACACACATACGCGAGCACGTGCACACACACACGCACGCACCATAAGCGCACGCGCGCGCGTGCGTGTACGCGCGCGTGCGCGCACACCACACCACACACACACACACACACACACGTCACCCTGAAACACACGTGCATATTGCACGTCCACACTATATATGTTGCGCACATGCACACATACACATGAACGCACAAATGTATACACACACGCACATGTGTACATGCTCACATGCAAAGAGAAAACATATACACACATATAAGTGCACATACATATCCAGATACGTGTGTAGGCTCACACAAACCCACAAATTACACACACACATACATGCACACGCACTTCTGCACACGCACTTCACGCTCACATACATGCAGGCACACCACACACGCGCACACACACACACACACACACACACACACACACACACACATACACACATAGACATTCGCGTGTGCACTCACGCACACGCATACACACACACACATGCACACACACACGCGCGCGCGCGCGTGCGCGTGCGCGCACACATACACACGCATACACATACATACGTACACACACGCGCGCGCGCGCGCGCGTGCGTGTGCGCGCACACATACACACGCATACACATACATACGTACACACACGCGCGCGCGCGCGCGCGTGCGTGCGCGCACACATACAACACACAAGCGAGCACACAGCATGCGTACGCACACACAGAAGCGCACGCGCATGCACATGGGTCCGTACCCACATATCCATACACACACATGTGTGCATTCACTACACACACATACAAAAAAGAAAAAAAAGACAACCGATGTTAGGTATGCACTCGGTGTCTGCCCAGCGCATTGGGCTAATGCGTAGGTCAGACATCTGCTAAGTGGTAGCTACGAGACCCTCTTCTTCAATTCTCTCATCTTAGTTGTTAAATTCATTGATCCATCAGCTTGAAATCATGCGTAGTGTGGTCTCAAAACTTAGCGGATGTGGGTGTAGCGTATGTGGACTAGTCCGCACGCAGTGACGCCTCATTGATGAAACTGAAACTGAAATTGAAACTAGAACAGGTGAGCAGGTGAGCGCAAGCACAGGGCTCTGAATCCTTCCTGTTAAGATGGCCTTCACGAGTGATTCATGTTTTCCGTCAACACCTACCCCTAACAAATATACATAGAAACCCACCAGGAACTTGGGCACCACTCCTGGCACCAACACACTCTGCATCCCCCATGAGAACAGCATTACTCGTGCTCATGGTACCTGTTTTGTTTTTTTTTTCTGCCGGATCATGCATTTCAAGCAAAATGAACTTTTGTTCAGAGTATCTGTTATTGGATATGCATAAACAGTCTGCACCAGTTTCATTTCAACAGTTCTTGGGGGGGTGGGGGGGGGGGGTCAATCTAATTTCTTTAAAGTATACATTACAAAACAACTTTTTGTAAGTTAACAATAAAGCTGTCCTATGCAATCCCATATCAGGAAAATCTGGCAGTGGTTCAAAGGCCTTGGGTTGGATTTAAACCAGAACTCTTTTTTAACTGCAGGAAAATACATAAATAACTAAATATTTGTGCGGAATCTCTCCCTCCCCCTTCCTCCCAACAAAGTACAGCCAACTGCCCAACTTGACATGTTCCACCGTGACATTAAAATGGGGAAGCGGTCAAGAAGAAAAGAGAGGGAAAGGCGAATAGATGAGGGCTGGGAGTAGCGGTCGAGGTAAGGTTCTTTACGACTCCCTCAGGGCATTTGCTGTGAGTGAGCCTCAGTTCAAAGAAAGGACCATTGGAATCATTTGGTAACTGTCCTTCTGCAAAGAACTAGGGCTGTTTCATTTGCTGTTCTTCTGTAGCTTCATTTGTTTGTTTCACCATGGAATGATATTCACGTGCATTGCTATATTTTGGGAATTACACTTTTGACTGGCTTATTGTATCCTACACTTAGTTATATTCTTGTGGTACCTCCACTCTCTTCTGCTTGGTATGAACTGTACAAAGTGGTCTTACCTTTGATAGAATGTGGGGAATATTTGTTTGGAACGTTTCCATAAAATATTGATGAATGTATCTTTTATTTATGAATAAAACAAAAACTGTGACTTGTCACAAAAGATCAGTTTCGTAATTCTGGAAACATAACCGACCACTAATCACAGATTTACAGCCGTAACGGTTTACAACATTGTCTTAAAAGAAATGCCTGGAAATATCTCAACAATATTTATTGTTATGCCAAGTTTAGTTATGCTACAGTTTGGATTTTCTGTTTAAAAAGCCAATGTTAAATTTTCATCACGTACAAATAAACACACTTCTACAAAACATAAACATGAACAATACATACAGAGATAACTGTAACAGGAGTATTGTACACGTGATTAAAAACACGCTCAAACAACTCACATTCACATGAACATTTTCCTTCCAAACAAAAAGAGTCAGACACGTTGACATTCCCCTCTGTGTGATCTTGTACTGACTGGCATAACGAGAAAGGTGGCAAAGGTAGTGGATTGTTTAATGACATCAATTTCATTACAGTTGCTGAAGCACCCGGTGTACACACAAGGAAATCCAGCTTTCTGAACATGCGGGGTACAGCAGTCACCTGCATTCATTTATGCACACCACGTTCACAATTACACTGCCCTGTGGCAATGGAAAAAAGAAGGAAAACAAAGTAGTTGATATCCTGGCACTGCAGCCACGCTACCACTCGCTGAAAAAGAATGAAGCTAAACAACTTGCAAATGCAGGCTGACCTGTTTCTGAGGTGGCTCATTAGCTGCCCCAGGGACGGGCACTGGCTGTTCTCTGAGCAGTTGGAGTGATCCTTGAGATGACCCAGTGTGACTGATCTGTCTGAAGAAAGCTGGTGTCCGTGGAGGCCATCCAGGACAATGCTGATGTTGACAGCCGCTAGCTGTGATGCAGCAGAGCGCGGACAGCCACTTCAGACACCGACAACACTGAGACTCACTCGCAGAAGGTGCCCTGAGGGAATCGTACATAAGATAGACAGCCTCGATCAGGATTGTGTGTGTGTGTTTTCCA
>JADBJO010012543.1:42989-50489 GCA_016801955.1 Conus betulinus | reverse complement strand
CAAGAGGTAAAAAGAAAACTGATCCACTAAACAATGGAACCGAGTAAAACAACAACAGCAACAAAATCAACAAAGAAACAAAAGTTAGACAGATCGAATGCGCTTCAACCTACAGGCCTTTAGATAACGTTCAACTTTCTGTGTCGTTCTCCGTCTAGACGTTCAATGGACTAATTAATTAGCCTATTTCTCTCACGTGTGTAAGAAAGTGAGTACATGTAATCAATTTTCTGTGTCGTTCTCCCGTCTAGACGTTCAATAGACTAATTAATTAGCCTATTTCTCTTACGTGTGCAAGGAAGTGAGTATATGTAACCACCCCGTTTCGGTTGCCTCTGTGTGTGTATGCGTGTGCGTGCGTGCGTGCGTGCGTGCGTGCGTGCGTGTGTGTGTGTGTGTGTGTGTGTGTGTGTGTGTGTGTGTGTGTGTGTGTGGGTGTGTGTGTGTGGTGTGTGTGTGTGTGTGTGTGTGTGTGTGTGTGTGTAGGTGCGCATATCAGTTGATATTGAGAAAACTTCCCAACCATCTCATGCATGAAGATGTCACCAGCTTGTAAAGTCCATAAATCTGTCACTAATGTAAAGATCAATGGTTTCGATATTTCGAACGTTACCTTTTCCTAGAAATTGTAATCAGTTAGAACTACTGCTGTGTTCGTTGAAGGAAAGTGTGTTTAAATTTCATTTTATGCCAGCAATGAACACACACACACACACACACACACACACACACACACACACACACACACACACACACACACACACACACACACACACACAGCGTCTTGACTTTCTTTTATAGATAAACAAATATCTTGCAAAATATCAAGAGAAATCGGCCCCATATAGATATATTTTACCATATGTAGCAAAATAATGATTTCTGATTTTGTGGTGAATCAGCTTAGCGCATCTCCATGTGAGCTGCAAATTGAACAGCCCTTCTCGTTTCAGCAGTATTTACCTTCTCCAGAGGAATCAAGCAAAATTAGGTCTCACAGAGAAACCAAGAGATAACGTCAAGTAAAATGGCTGTCACTGGTAATGGTAAAGCAAGATGGCAGCAGATCGGCCCATTTATAACAGGTTTTGGGCGAAAAGCATATGTGTGACGAAAAGACCAGTCAAGACTTTTTTTTCACTACTGTTCGCGCATAATATCTGCCCCTGCATCCACCACTGCTGCCCGCCTCCTTAACCCCCCCCCCCCCTCCCCTTCGTCAATGCCTCCCTTTTAGATCACGATTTATCCATTGAAACTTATATCTTCCTTCAAGCGTTCAAAAATGCTAAAGTAACCCCCCTTCCAAAATCAAATGATTCGTCGGATCCGAATAATTTCAGACCTTTATCCTTCCTGTCAATTCTGTCCAAATTCCCACAGAAGACACATACACGCACTCGTATTTCAGTTCGCGGAGAAAAAACAGTTTCATCCATTCCAATTTAGATTGCGATCTAATCACTCCTGCCACACAGCATTATTACGAACGTTCAGTCACTTCAGTGGTTTATTTAATGTTTTTTTTTGTTTTTTTTTATCGTCAGATGATGTTAGAATAATAAAAAAAAAAGCACCTCCACACTCAGCTCATCATCCATCTTAGTACTATCAAACCCACATCTGATATATGCATATTTACATAAGTGACATGCCCTAGTGGTACACAAATGTGTTGATCTGTAGAAGTATTTTTGCAACCTGTGACTGTATAATAACCATGGCAATTTCAGTAACATATGGACCATGTAAGACCGTATTGACATTATCAAAGTTATTCACCTCAGTATCTTTTCTCCTGATAGAGCGAGGTCAACACTGAACATTCAAACAAAAAGATGATGCACAGAAATGTTTTATCTGCAGACACAAGTAATGCCATGAGAATATATAGTGTTCCATGTATTCATCCTAAATTTATGAATTAATCTGACATTGTGCCTTGGGCTCGATGGTCAAGTAGCCATTTTTTGACTAAGATTCTGCTTTTGTATATACTTGTCTATAATTTGGATTAATTCACAAGAGGACAAATCTAAAGAATTGTTTAATATTTCTTTAGCGTTTCTATTCGCTCCTTCTTTTGCAAAACTGTCTGCTATTTCATTTCACTTTATACCACAGTGAGATGGGACCCAACAAAAATTCATTCTTATGCCTAGAGTATAAAACAATGCAGTAAATGTTTTATTTCAAAAGGCAAATCTTTTCTAGCTTTGCAGTCCCGACGCTCTAGTGATTGGAAAAACAGATCTGGAATCAACACGCAGTAAAATTTTATAGAAAGGAATTGGTGTACCATATATGTAAGTCAAAGCCTGAAGGCATATAATCTGAGGTATAGAGTGAAATTCCATTTCCTAAATAATATCATTTCCTGACATTTAAAGTTGGTATTATAAAGCCAGAACCACTGTCAGAGGATTCCATTACCGACCCATCTGTAAACACTTTTAAATGATTTGGACAGCTGTTTTCTTAATGGTCACGAACTTAGGTTGATAGAATATTTACATTATCACTTTTCTTTAATATAGTGTATTTGTAATCAAAAGAAGCGTTTATGCGCTCCCATGGAGACATTGGGGGTTCTGCAGAAAATTCTGGCATAGCAGTAATATCAATATTACAATGTGACATAAAGTCAGGTGTGTAGTTTCTAACTGGTTGAATATATGATATGTTTTTAGACCTCGTAGGAAAATCTTTACTGGAATCCATCAGTATTTCTTCAGCAAGTGAATTTTCAACAGAAAGACTTCTGACAATATACTGGATATATCCAATATTCGCTTTTTAGTGGTAATATTTTTGTTTGTTTATAACATCTGGGATGTAGGGGGTTCTGGATAGAGGTAGTACGTTTGTCGTTGGGCAGCTGCATCCTACCTAGCAGAGTGGACGGGCATCACTGGTCCTCATCCATCTCCTAAAGCTCTCATGTGCTGGCTCCTAGCGCCACACCCTGGTACACCGCTTCAGCTGGCGGGCTGTACCATGTGATGGGGTGGTGTTTACACGGCACCACTAGGCGTAGGACTTCCCTTGTGGAAGCACCGACTAGACGGAAGAGTTTGAAAGAGAAGCTTAACGGCCACGTGTAGGGTCCAAAGGCGAACCACTACATAATGAGTGGACATGGGCTGTTGGTCTTTTAAAGACGATTGCCTTCTACAGTCTCTTTGGATAACTACAAGGAGGTTTGGCTTCAGGCTAGCACCTTGTTCCTGTAAAATCGCATGAGCAAAGAAAAACAGTTCAAAGCGCTTCATTGTCAACGCAGCCAAGACAACAGTCGACTCCAGCCGGAGGCAGAATGACGGACGTCAGTGAAAGCCTCACTGAGGAAGCTGGCGTCCCGATGACTCCAGTCCTAACTGCAAAAATGGTTAGACGCATTGGATATTGGAATGTAAGAACTTTGTTCCAGTCATCCAAGTTGGCACAAGTCAACAAGCAAATGAAGGCCTACAGAGTCAACATCCTTGGTCTTAGCGAAACTCGTTGGACAGGGTCAGGGGAATTCACATCAGAAGACATGAGCATCCTGTTTTCAGGTCGTCAGGACACCATCCACCGTGACGGCGTAGCCTTGTCCTCGACAGACAAACAGGCAGTGCATTAGAGGAAGGGACACCAGTGAACGAGTGCCTCCTGACAGCTCGATTCATCACGTCACATGCCAAGCAATGACCACAATCATGCAGACAATGACACCTTCTACCAGCAGCTTCAAGACTTGGTTGAAAAGGTACACGCCATATATATATCTTATTGATCATGGGCGACTTGAATGCACTTATTGGGGAGGACTGGTCTGGCTTTGAGCATGTCCTTGGTCGGCATGGGTATGGGCAAGAAAAACTGATAATGGTGAATGCTTCCTGCAGTTCTGCGCAATGAACAATATGAAAGTAGGGTCGTCAATATTCCAGCGTAGTGATATTCACAAGATCACACGGATATCAAATGATCACAGGACTCAGACCCAGATAGATCACATCGCGATTTGGCCAGGGTGGAGAACCCCATGTCTGCAAGACGTACACGTGTACCGTGGAGCAGACGTGTACAGCGACTATTATTTGGTGATAGCAAAGCTGAAGATCCAGCTGAAGAGAAGAAGGAAGAAAGAAAGAGACTCAGTCCAGGAGATACGATACAAGCAAGTTGAAGGACCTCACTGCACATGCCCAGTTCCAAGCTTTCCTGAGCAACAGGTATTCAGTCCTGACTGAAACAATGCCAGGATCGACAGAATGTGGGAGGAGATGAAGGATTCCATGGCAAGAGCTGGAACAGAAATCCTAAGGTTTAAGAAGTCACTGTGGGAATCCTGAATCAGTGATGACATGACACATGGAACTGATAGCAGAGAGGAAAGAACTTCACCAGAAGAGACACAGCTGCTCCTCAGACCAAGCAGCGTACTGCCAGGAATACATCGAGAAGGACAGCCAGGTGAATCGAAATGCCCAGAGAGATAAAAGGGATTGGCTGGACAAGCAAGCAGAAGATGCTGAAAAAGCTGCCAAGCGCAACGACCTGAGAGCTGACTACCAGATCGCAAAGAAGATAACTGGTACTGTGAGGACTGGCTCTGAATCTGTGCAGGCAAAAGACGGCACACTTCTGTCAAGAGGCGAGAATAAGCTTGCAAGATGGGCTGAGCACTTCAAAGAAGTTCTTAACAGACCCGAGCCACCCACACCAGCTGAGGTGGAAGATCCATCCCTCCTGCTCCCAATCAACATCGATGACTTCACCGAAGAGATCAGAACAGCCATCAAGGCTTCATAGAACACTAAGTCCACTGGGTTTGATGGAACAACAGTGGAAATGCTTAAAGGTGGTGGTGACCGCATCGTCTCTTGGATGTGCAGTCTCTGTAACCAGGTTTGGAACTCTGGTGTCGTCCCAGAGGACTGGAAGAATGGCAAAGTCGTCTGTATCCCCCAAAAAGCAATCTCTCAGAGTGCGACAACTGGAGAGGAGTTACTCCACTATCGTTATCAGGGAAAGTGTACTGCCAGGTTATTCTCAACCAGCTGCGCGACGTAGTGGACAATGAGCTCAGGGAACAAGCAGGCTTCCGCCCGAAACGATCCTGTGTGGAGCAGATCTTCACCAAGAAAGATCATCGAGAAGTGTGGAGAACGCCAAGTACCCCTGAACATCAGCTTCATTGACTTCACCAAAGCATTTGACAATGTCCACAGACCATCATGTGGGAAAATCATGAAATCCTACGGCATCCCAGAGAAAGTTGTGTCGGCCAATGAGCAAATTTATATAAACTCCAAGTGCAGAGCCAGGACGGAAGATGGCTACAGTAAACTGGTTTGAAGTTGTCACCGGGGTAAGGCAAGGTTGTATCCTCTCCCCCATACTCTTTGCACTTGCCATGACTGGGTTTTGAACGATGCAACCCAAGGACCTTGGGTTGCATCGTTCAAACCCAGTCAATGGCAAGTGCAAAGAGTATGGGGGACCTTACCCCGGTGACAACTTCAAACCAGTTACTGTAGCCATCTTCCGTCCTGGCTCTGCACTTGGAGTTTATATAAATTTGCTCATTGGCCGACACAACTTTCTCTGGGATGCCGTAGGATTTCATGATTTTCCACAATGATGGTCTGTGGACATTGTCAAATGCTTTGGTGAAGTCAATGAAGCTGATGTTCAGGGGTACTTGGCGTTCTCCACACTTCTCGATGATCTTTCTTGGTGTGAAGATCTGCTCCACACAGGATCGTTTCGGGCGGAAGCCTGCTTGTTCCCTGAGCTCATTGTCCACTACGTCGCGCAGCTGGTTGAGAATGACCTGGCAGTACACTTTCCCTGATAACGATAGTGGAGTAACTCCTCTCCAGTTGTCGCACTCTGAGAGATTGCTTTTTGGGGGATACAGACGACTTTGCCATTCTTCCAGTCCTCTGGGACGACACCAGAGTTCCAAACCTGGTTACAGAGACTGCACATCCAAGAGACGATGCGGTCACCACACCACCTTTAAGCATTTCCACTGTTGTTCCATCAAACCCAGTGGACTTAGTGTTTTTTAAAGTCTTGATGGCTGTTCTGATCTCCTTCGGTGAAGTCATCGATGTTGATTGGAGCAGGAGGGATGGATCTTCCACCTCAGCTGGTGTGGGTGGCTCGGGTCTGTTAAGAACTTCTTTGAAGTGCTCAGCCCATCTTGCAAGCTTATTCTCGCCTCTTGACAGAAGTGTGCCGTCTTTTGCCTGCACAGATTCAGAGCCCAGTCCTCACAGTACCAGTTATCTTCTTTGCGATCTGGTAGTCAGCTCTCAGGTCGTTTGCGCTTGGCAGCTTTTTCAGCATCTTCTGCTTGCTTGTCCAGCCAATCCCTTTTATCTCTCTGGGCATTTTTGATTCACCTGGCTGTCCTTCTCGATGTATTCCTGGCAGTACGCTGCTTGGTCTGAGGAGCAGCTGTGTCTCTTCTGGTGAAGTTCTTTCCTCTCTGCTATCAGTTCCCATGTGTCATGTCATCACTGATCCAGGATTCCCACAGTGGCTTCTTAAACCTTAGGATTTCTGTTCCAGCTCTTGCCATGGAATCCTTCATCTCCTCCCACAATTCTGTCGATCCTGGCATTGTTTCAGTCAGGACTGAATACCTGTTGCTCAGGAAAGCTTGGAACTGGGCATGTGCAGTGAGGGTCCTTCAACTTGCTTGTATCGTATCTCCTGGACTGAGTCTCTTTCTTCCTTCTTCTCTTCAGCTGGATCTTCAGCTTTGCTATCACCAAATAATAGTCGCTGTACACGTCTGCTCCACGGTACACGTGTACGTCTTGCAGACATGGGGTTCTCCACCCTGGCCAAATCGCGATGTGATCTATCTGGGTCTGAGTCCTGTGATCATTTGATATCCGTGTGATCTTGTGAATATCACTACGCTGGAATAGTGACGACCCTACTTTCATATTGTTCATTGCGCAGAACTGCAGGAAGCATTCACCATTATCAGTTTTCTTGCCATACCCATGCCGACCAAGGACATGCTCAAAGCCAGACCAGTCCTCCCCAATAAGTGCATTCAAGTCGCCCATGATCAATAAGATATATATGGCGTGGTACTTTTTCAACCAAGTCTTGAAGCTGCTGGTAGAAGGTGTCATTGTCTGCATGATTGTGGTCATTGCTTGGCATGTGACGTGATGAATCGAGCTGTCAGGAGGCACTCGTTCACTGGTGTCCCCTTCCTCTAATGCACTGCCTGTTGTGTCTGTCGAGGACAAGGGCTACGCCGTCACGGTGGATGGTGTCCTGACGACCTGAAAACAGGATGCTCATGTCTTCTGATGTGAATTCCCTGACCCTGTCCAACGAGTTTTGCGCTAAGACCTAGGATGTTGACTCTGTAGGCCTTCATTGCTTGATGACTTGTGCCAACTTGGATGACTGGAACAAAGTTCTTACATTCCAATATCCAATGCGTCTAACCATTTTTGCAGTTAGGACTGGAGTCAT
>JADBJO010012543.1:22500-32500 GCA_016801955.1 Conus betulinus | reverse complement strand
CTCTCTCTCCCTACCTCTCTCTCTCTCCCTCCCTTTCTCACTCTATCTCTCTCTCTCTCTCCTCCTCTCCGCTACCCTTCCCTCCCCCGCTCTCCCATTGACTCTCTCCCTCCTCCCTCCACAACACATCCCCCCCCCCCCCCCCGCGCGCCCACCCCTCCGTCTCCATCTTCTCACCTCTGACATGCTGTCTCTGAGCAGCACTGAGCAACGTTCACATTTGAGCAGCGTCTGAGCGCGCTGCATGATCTTGAGCACGGCGTTCTCCACCGAGGTCTGCTCCTCAAACAGGTCGTGCACCACCTCCAGCAGCGCCTGAACAAGGACCACTCCGTCGTCATCATCGCCGCCGCCGCCGCCGTCGTCGTCATCGTCGTCATCGTCGTCGTCAGTGGTCAGTTTACTTATTGTGGGTTGTCTTGGACGCCATCAACGTCAACGTCGTCACAATAATCACCATCGTCGTTGTAAAAATCGCTGTCTTTGTCACGACGAAAAAGCGGAAGAGCACACAAAACAAAGTGTGGAAGTAACGCACTTTTAATCCACGACACAAAACAAGGCAAGAAATTTTCGGCAATAAGCCTTCCTCAGCGACAAAAACAGTAAACACAGTACAGACATTAACATGCGCAATACTCCCCCTGTGAAGCCAAAGTGGTGAATGAAGTTGAAAGAGGGGCAGTGGGAGAGAGGGTGAGTAGTGTTCGAGGAATATGGCACGAGGAAAGAGGGTAGAGTGAAGCGAGGAGGAGGAAAAGGAGAGAGAGAGAGAGAGGGGGGGAGGGAGGAGGGAAGAGGGGGGAAGAGAGAGAGAGAGAAAGAGAGAGAGAGAGAAGAGAATGAAAGTAGAGGAAGAGTGGAGAGTGAGAGAGAGAAGAGGACAGGGAGGGGAAGGAGAGTGAGAGGTGGGAGGGTTGTGATTGTGTGAAGTGGATGTGTTGCATATGAAAGAAATGAACAAGAGAAAACACAATAAATGAAATACAATATGCACCAAAAAGCATTGTAAACGACGGGGGGT
The DNA here is from genome assembly GCA_016801955.1 of Conus betulinus. Taxonomy (NCBI): domain Eukaryota; kingdom Metazoa; phylum Mollusca; class Gastropoda; order Neogastropoda; family Conidae; genus Conus; species Conus betulinus. Next base: position 31,476 of record JADBJO010012543.1, on the reverse strand, counting down.
GTCAGCCGCCTAAAGCACCCCGACCCAAGTCTGACCCTAGGCTACGTTGCCCTTCCCAAGCACCAAGGGGTGAAAGGGAAAACGGAGAACCCCGAGAAAAAAAAACCTAACCAGACGCAGCTAGGAGCTGCAGGGCTCCCCCCCCCCCCCCCCCCCCCCCCCCACACACACACACACATGAAAAAGCTCTTGCGCGCTGGCACAACCACACACGCACACACACACACACACACACACATACATACAAGTGCGCGCGCGCGCGCACGAACACACATGCACACACACATACACACGCCAATGTGCACACACACACACACACACACACACATACCTATTAGAAAAAAAAAATTGTGGGGGGGGGAGGGGGGTACAATGGAGAGTAGAAACAAGGCATGCATTAACACATTTGGGTAAAGAATAGGGAGGTAGATGGTGCTATGGTGGCGCAACAGATAAAGGCAAAAAAATAGAGCATTAACGCAGAAGATAGATGTGAGGTCATGATGAGAGGCGCTAACAACACTCCCAATGACAAAAAAAGGGACGGGGGGGGGGGGGGGGGGGGGGGGGGGGGTGGGCGGGAGGGGGAGGGAAGGGGGGGGGGAAGAAGGAAAAAGAGACGTAAAGAGAGGACTCGTATGAGGGCCCTAAAAGAGAGATGCCTGAGAAAAGTGCTATGGGGAGAGGGAGGAAGAGAAGCCTCGAGAGGTCCCGTAGAAGGGTCCTACTCAGGGGGCGACCAGAACAAAAGGGGGGAGACAGGAAGTAAGGAGGAAAGTAAAGAGAAGGAACGCACAAGAAGAAGGAGCCCTCCTGAGAGACGACTGAAAAGGAACAAGGACAGAGGAGGGAAGGGAGCGAGAGGAAAAGGAGGTAGAGGGCAGAGAGAGGAGGAGAAAGGGGGGGGGGAGGTGTAAGAAGGGAAGAAAGAGAAGAGGAGGGGAGGGGGGCGGGGAAAGAAGGAGGAAAAGGGCCAATGTGGGTAGGATGGAGAGGGATTGAAAAAAAATATTAATAGTAAAATAGAATAGGGAAAAAAAAAAAAAGACAGGAGTCTGAGGAGCTAACCCTACTCAGAAACTCCTGGCAAAAGATAGAGGCTCTCAAACGATCATCCCAGTAGGCGCTAGGCTCTAAGGTCACGAAGAGGCCACTGATGCAGACCAACCATGCACAGGTAAGTATTAAAGGGGAAAGGGGATAACAGGTCATTGCCCATCTGAATTGGCACGGGAAATAAAAGGGGAAAAAAAATTACAGAGAATTGCTACGCTTTTTCATTGATACCAGCTGGATTTCTGGTGCCCAGTTTTTGAATCAGGTGATACTCCATATCCTTCCTGTCTCTAGAGTCACTAGTTTTCATGAGCCACAAGCCCTTCACTCTTGCATTGTGTGCGGAATGGCTGGGGAGATTGAAGTGCTTGGCTGCTGGTTTTGTCCCTCTTGTATTTAATGTCAGCGAGGTGTTCCTTGAATCTGACAGTCAGAGAGCGTCCGGTCTCACCATGTAAAGTTTAGAGCAAACGGTGCAGTGGATGATATAGATCAAGTTAGTGGTTTGGCAGTTGAAGAATTTGGAGACAGTCATGCGTGAACTGGGGTCCTTTCACTTCAATGGCAGTACAGATGAAGGGGGCAGGTCTTACAGTTGGGTAGATTGCACGGGCTTGTGCCTAAAGAAGATTTACGTCTGTGAGGCTGGAGACTGGAACGCACAAGCATGTCACGGATATTCTTGTCCCGTTTGTAGGCAACTAGAGGGGGCTGGGGAAAAAATTTTTAGCCGAGTGAGCACAAGACTGAAGGATGTTCCAGTTGGTTTGGAGAATTTGCGCACCTGGTGGAAGGAAGGGTGGCAGAGCAGTTGCCTTTGTCGTCATTGTAAGAATTCTCTTGGTCGTTGTCATCACCATCATCACGGTCGTTGTCTCCTTACCGAAGTTTTTGTTTGTCGTTGCCTGTTGTTTCTGTCGTCGTCATAATCCTTTTCGTTCTGCTCCTAATCGTGATGGTATTCATAGTGAAGCTTCCAACATTGTCAGATGAAGAACATTACGATTCTCGTGGGTGGTCACCATCGTCACGATCGTCGTCGTCGTCGTCATCATTACCACCATTATCGTCAACATTGTAATCATCGTCATCGAATCATCCTCGAGCTTCCTCATCGTCATCATCTTCATCGCCACCATTCAACCTTGTGCACATCTGTCCTGCAAAACGATTGGATCATTGTGTTCATTCCATTCTTACCGCCCCTTAGTTCCCTGTCTCTCCCCCCCCCCCCCCCTTTTTTTTTTTTTATAAATCCAGTAGTTCTGCTTTAGAAGCCAGACAGGCCATGACACCTTAGTTGTTTTTTTTTCTTTCTTATCCTTGTGTTCGTTCGTTTCTCCTTTCCTTCCTTCATTGAATTTCCCACTTCGTTCCTTCTAGTCTTTTTGTCACAGTTTTCTTTGCCTCAGTCGTTCTACTTGCTTACTCGCTCTTGACGATGAGTGTGGAAGAGTTGTATGGCCCCGATTGGCAACCCCTATTCATTTGATGTTGTTCCTTCATCCTTTTCTCCTTTTCTCATTCCTTTCTGGATTCTATTACGTTCTCTTTTTTTTGTCTTTTTTTTCACTTTGTCCATTCCTACCTTCCCTTTTCGACCTATTGTTCTATACGCACACGCACACGTACGCACGCGTGCACACACACACACACACACACACACACACACACACACACACACACACACACACACACACAAACACACACTGATTTTGTGACGTCCGTTTCATTTTTGCTCCAAGCGTCAAAGAGTTTGGCAGCGACCTCCTTCGTCCCGTATTCTTTTCTTGCTTCACACTTCCGCCCCCCACCACCCCCCCCCCCCCCCCCTCCTTTGTTAAGTTAATTGATGTCATTTTTTTTGTTTCTTTCTTTCTTCACTTCTTTTTCTGTACTTATGTTCCTTTCCCCATTCCTTCCTTCCTCATTCAGTCAGATATAAACCCGGTCCTGTTACATTCGTTGCATCCTGGATGTTAGCATCGACGGTTTGTGAACAAAAATTTCCAACCTCATCCATGAATTCCTTCCTTCCTCCCTCCCTCCCTCCCTTCCTTCCTTCCTTCCTTTTCTTTTCTTTTCTTTCTTGTCTCCCTCTTCTGTTTTTCGTTCACTTGATCTGGATCAGACAAGAATCAGAATAAAACCTTTTGCTTCCGTTCGGTCATGTAGTTTTCAGAACTTTGTAGTCCATCCTTCTTTTTGAAGGTCGTCGTTGAACTGAACGAATCTTGAGGTAGCAAAAACTAGGTCGTGCAGTTCTCCACTTTGGCCACCTTGTCAAGGCTGTTCATCGCCCTGTCGGGTGATTCGCAATACAAGATTAGGTCAGATTTGCGAATCTCGTCGGTCCTTGTTCCGTGAGGGAGGTGTGTGTGTGTGTGTGTGTGTGTGTGTGTGTGGTTGTGTGTGTGTGGTGTGTGTGTGTGTGTGAGAGAGAGAGAGAGAGAGAGAGAGAGGAGAGAGAGAGAGAGGGTGGGGGGGGGGGGGGCAGGATCTGGCAACTGTTTGGGTACCCACAAAGGGAAGTAATGGCCTATAAGAAAGCTCTACTGAAACGGAAATCGGTTTGCAACAACTTCCCTAAATTGGAAATCGGCTGGTGGCTTGTTGGCCTAGATTTCCATTTCTGAATCTGTAAGTCATTATTTTTAATCAATGCCAACGAAGTATTCAAGTTCACAATGCTTTGGATATAGTGAGTTAAATTTCGGACAACCAGCTGAAAAAAAAACTATTTCACAGCCTATTCAAAACAGTTACAAGCTCAAAAGGAATCACATTGTACCAGTGGGTCACTACAGAGCACTTGCAGGTTATGTCAACTATCTCGAGAAAAGGCAGTTTTGAACTTCAGGGAAGAATAATTCGTCAAAAGTGTGTGAACCAATTCGTGGATCGCGAACATCAATCACTTAGATATAGAACAAAATTGCTACGGACATATTTCGAAAGGTTAAACACCAGAAGAGAGTACATCCATTGAAAGAAATCAAGTGTATGTAATAAAAAAAAAAAAAAAAAAAAAAAAAAAAAAAAAAAAAAAAACCTCAGTGATCCAAGTGCGCACTTGCCGTCATGTGATAAATTCACCCAGATCAAGAAGAACCTTTCCTTCTGTTTAGACAATCAAGAACTACTACTAACAACAACAACAACAACAAAAGGACATGGTTTTCTTTGTGAATGATAGAAGGTTCTTCTTCTTCTTCTGCGTACGCAGGCTGATACTCCTGCGGACACCCCCTGCATCGGGAGTAGAGTTTTGTGTGTATGACCGCGTTTTTTTTTTCCCGCCGTTAAGGCAGCCATACTCCATCTTCAGGGAAGGTGCGTGCTATGTGTAACGTGTCATCCATGCCAACAGCCAAACTGGCTTTCTCTTCCGAAAGTTGGTAATGGGATTTTACGTGTGTGCAAGATGTTATGCGTGTGTTCATACACGGAACCTCGGTTTATAGTCTCATACGAAGGACTGTATGGGGAATGGAGTCAGAACCAAATGTTTAATCCGAGGGGAAAATCCCCCCTACCGAAAGGGCCCGACAGAGATTCTCTTTGCAGCGCATAAGTTTTCTCCCCTTCATTGTACCTCCATCATTCCATACCTTCCCTGCTTTTTTTTTCTCTTAAAAATTTTTTTTTTCTCTTAATCGTTCTTCCAACGTCCATCACTCTAACTGACCAGAAAACCCAACAACTGACCTTGTTACGTTCGTACTCCTTGCTGTAGGCGTCGAAGAGTTGCGCGTTGTAGATGGCGATTCCGCAGAAGGTCAGGTAGGTGGCTAACAGCTGTGAACAAGTATAGCACACAAGTCAGGATAGTTATTTCAAAGATGTGAACAAGTATAGCACACCGTCAGGTAAGTTAGTTCAAAGATGTGAACAAGTGTAGCACACGTCAGGTAAGTTATTTCAATGCTGTGAACAAGTATAGCACACTCTCAGGTAAGTTATTTCAATGCTGTGAACAAGTATAGCACACTCTCAGGTAAGTTATTTCAATGCTGTGAACAAGTATAGCACACCATCAGGTAAGTTTATTTCAAAGCTGTGAACAAGTGTAGCACACCATCAGGTAAGTTATTTCAATGCTGTGAACAAATATAGCACATCCGTCAGGTGGGTATTTCACGGCTGCGACCAAGTATAACACACCGTCAGGCAGGTATTTTAAAGCTGTAAATAGTTATAAAACACTTTCAGATAGGTATTTCAAGAACAGTGAACAAATATAGCACATCGCGAGGTAATATTTCAAAACTGTGAACAAGTATAGCAAATCATTGGGTACGTCATTTTAAAGCTGTGAACAAGCATAGCACACCGTCAGGTAAGTTAGTTCAAAATTGTGAACAAGTATAGCACACCGCCAGGTAAGTATTTCAAAGCTGTGAACAAGTATAGCACACAGTCAAGTAAGTTAGTTCAAAGCTGTCAACGAGATTAGCACACTGTCAGGTAAGTTATTTCTGAGCTGTGAACAAGTATAGCACACTCTCAGGTAACTGATCTCTAAGCCGTGGATAAGAATAGCACATCGTCAAGTAGATACTTCAACACTGTGAACAAGTATGATACACCGTCATATTGGTGTTTCAAAACTGTGAACAAGTATAGCACACTGTCAGGTAAGGTGTTTCAAAACTGTGAACAAGTATAGCACACCGTCAGGTAAGTTATTTCCAAGCTGTGAACAAGTATAGCACACCGCCAGGTAAGTTATTTCAAAGCTGTGAACAAGTATAGCACACCGCCAGGTAAGTTATTTCAAAGCTGTGAACAAGTATAGCACACTCTCAGTAACTGATTTCTAAGCTGTGAATAAGAATAGCACATCGTCAAGTAGATACTTCAACACTGTGAACAAGTATAGCACACCGTCAGGTAGGTATTTCAAAGCTGTGAACAAATACAGCACACAGTCAGATAGATATTTCAAAGATGTGAACAAGTATAGCACACCGTGAACAAGTATAGCACACCGTGAAGTAGTTATTTCAAAGCTGTGAACAAGTATAGCACACCGTCAGGTAGTAAAACTGTGAACAAGTATAGCACACCGTCAGGTAGGTATTTCAAAACTTAGCACACCGTCAGGTAGGTATTTCAAAGCTGTGAACAAGTATAGCACACCGTCAGGTAGGTATTTCAAAGCTGTGAACAAGTATAGCACACCGTCAGGTAGGTATTTCAAAGCTGTGAACAAGTATAGCACACCGTCAGGTAGTTATTTCAAAGCTGTGAACAAGTATAGCACACCGTCAGGTAGTTATTTCAAAGCTGTGAACAAGTATAGCACACCGTCAGGTAGTTATTTCAAAGCTGTGAACAAGTATAGCACACCGTCAGGTAGTTATTTTCAAAGCTGTGAACAAGTATAGCACACCGTCAGGTAGGTATTTCAAAAAGCTGTGAACAAGTATAGCACACCGTCAGGTAGGTATTTCAAAGCTGTGAACAAGTATAGCACACCGTCAGGTAGGTATTTCAAAGCTGTGAACAAGTATATAGCACACCGTCAGGTAGGTATTTCAAAGCTGTGAACAAGTATAGCACACCGTCAGGTAGGTATTTCAAAAAGCTGTGAACAAGTATAGCACACCGTCAGGTAGTTATTTCAAAACTGTGAACAAGTGTTGCACACTGTTTGGTAGGTACTTCAGATCTGTGAACAAGTATAGCACGCTCTCGGATAGGTATTTCAACGCTGTAAACAGTTTCAGTTTCATCACGGAGGCGTCACTGCGTGCAGACTAGTCCATATACGCTACACCACATCCGCTAAGTTTTAAGAACACACTGCGCATGGTTTTTAAGCTGATGGATAGATGAATTAACAACTTAGATGATAGATTTGAAGAAGAGGATCTCGTGGCCACGGCTTAGCAGATGTCTGACGTACGCATTAGCCCAATGCGCTGGTCAGACCTTGAGTACCTACCTAACACTGGTTTGTTTTTTTTATGTATATGTGTGTGTGTATTGATGTACACATTTGTGTATATGGATGTGCGCGCGCGTGCGCATATGTGTGTGTGTGTGTGTGTGTGTGTGTGTGTGTGTGTGTGCGTGTGTGCGTGCGCGCGTGTGCGTGTGTGCGCGCGCTTGTGTGTGTATGTGTGTGTGCGCGCGCGCGTGTGTGTGTGCGTGTGCGCGTGCACGTGTGTGCCTGCGTGTATGTGCGCGTATGTGTGCGTGTGCATGTGTGTGTGTGACTCGAGGGTTTGTGTAAGCATACACACGTATCTGCATGTTTGTGTGTACATATATGTGTGTATATGTGTGTGTCTTTGTATGTGGGCGTGTGCGCATGTGCGTGTGTATGCACGTGTGCGTTCATGTGTATGCGTGAATGTGTGCATACGTGTGGGTGTGGATGTGCACATGCACGCATGTGCCTATGTATGTGCGTAGGAGCCAGCGCATGTAGGTGCGCACGTTTGTGTGTGTGTGCGCGCGCCGTGTGTGTGTTGTGTGTGTGTGTGTGTGTGTGTGTGTGTGTGTGTGTGTATGTGTGTGTGTGTGTGTGTGTGTGTGTGTGTGTGTGTGTGTGTGTGTGTGTGTGTGTGTGTGTGTGTGTGTGTGTGTACAGCGTGTGTATGTGTGTGTGTGTGTGTGTGTGTGTGTGTGTGTGTGTGTGTGTGTGTGTGTGTGTGTGTGTGTGTAGTGACTGCGTGCGTGAATATTCAGAAGATGACTTAGGATCAAGAACAAGAACATCAAATACAACATATATGTGCAAGAGCAAGCGCGCGTGAACACACACACACACACACACGCACACACACACACACACACACACACACACACACACACACACACACACACACATTTATATATATATATATATAATATATATGCATATATATATATATATATATATGTATGTATGTTTGTTTTTTTTTAAACTCAACAAACATACTACGGTATTGCTCACCAGCCTTTTTCTGGGATAGCATTTCTTCTTAAACCGACAAGGCAGAGGAGTTCTGACCAGGAGTTATATGTTAGTGAGTTTCCTCCCCATTGGAGAGTGTCTCCTCCTTGGAGACTATAAGCTTGCTGAAGTCTCATTTGAGGAGCATTTATTATTCTCCACATCACCACCCTCCCAAGCACTTACTGTTAGTTAGGCAGAATTAACTGCCACTGCAGATATGAATGCTTATCTCCCCCTATTTCTTCACTCTAAGACATAAGAGCAAGTTTTGTTTTATAATTAAATATTTCTTGCAGTCTTTGCAACACCAAGCTGCTCTGTAAGTTGCTGGAATGGTCTCTAATTAACACGCCTGCATCACCCCACTGATGAACACACATCAGCGTCTGCAGTATACTATGGGGGGCCCTGAGAGATTCAAAGTCTTATCTCAGTTGACATGTGTTTCATCTTTTGTGTCTGTTACTGGAAAGGCCCAGTATGAGTTTGCCCCAATCTCTAGGAGTCTTCGTAGTGTTGGCCTTAAGATTATTCCAATGTCTGATTGGTTGGTGATCTTTCTTGCTCTTCCCTAAAGTCTGGATGTGCGGCAGTTCCGCTCTTGATGTTCAGATCTGAAAGATGGTCTGTGATATAGTGGCTTTGCTCTCGTTTGCTTAAGTGATTCTTCAGATTTCTTATCATATCAGATCGGCCAAACTGTAATCCAGTTCTTACCGTTGCCTTCCCAGCCAGTGTGTCTGCTCTCTCGTTTCCTTTACCTCCAGCATGTCCAGGGCAGTACATCCATATGAGTCACTCCAATGGAAGGATGTGCATTAGTTCATTCCAAGCAGGGCTTCCCATTCCACTTTTCATTTTCTGAAGTAGGTTCATGGAGTCAGTCAGTATCATGGCTTGTTGAGTTTGAAAACTGGCTTGTGGATGAACGCCACTTGGACTGTTTGTGTCACTGCTACTACCTCCATTGT
>JADBJO010012543.1:0-17500 GCA_016801955.1 Conus betulinus | reverse complement strand
ATGAAAACACGCCACAAATATCAAAGATATCTTAGATCAATATTCGTAATGAAAAGAGTATGTCACACATACTGACACAATTCCGACAAAACAAAATTAAAAAAAAAACACGCCACACAATATCAAAGATGTCTTAGATCAATGTCCTTAACGAAAAGAGTATGTCACAAATACAGCCAACATCCTTTCAGAAAAAGCACCTGTCCAAAATTCAGCCGATGTTCTTTAAGACACATAGCGCATCCCCAAAACAGCCGATGTCCTGAACGGAAATCATACGTCCCAACTAACGCATGATATTAAAAACAACAGCTTGTCCCGAATGCGATCAACGGCGTTTAAGCAAAAGGCATGCCCCAAAACAACAAAAGCCATTTGTGAAAATAAAGAAGTCCCAAATGTAATCGATGGAAATATACAGTGATACCTCTGATTCACTACCTCCAGATATCCTCACAACAGTCTTCAAAAGGAGAAAGCCTCTGCTGGCAACTGAATTCAGCACAGACCAAGACAAAAATGGATTGTTCCCAGACAGACGATTCTTCAAAGCGCGTGTGCCTTATTTTGACAGGTGAATCGTTGAACGGACGATGATATACCAGAAAAGCAGCAGTTTTTTTTTTTTTTTTGTAAAGAAGGGGGAATTTCTTATGGGTAGATAAATCAGGAACAAAGACAGAAATATTGCAGAAAAACAAGACTTTAAAGGAAAGGAATTTTGGTCGAGGGGTAACGTTAGGATAGACGAAAAGAAAGAAAGAAAGAAACCACCAAAAAACACGTGTTTAAAAAGATGGATTCTTTTGGGGGAGATAAATCTAGGACAGAACAAAAAAGTTCTAGAAAACAAAGTCTCAGAGAGCAGGAGTTTCTGTTCAAAGATAAATGACATACAGAAAGAAAACCCCGCCGGCGGATCTTTGCAAAGAGGGGCTTTTTTTTTGTTTTGTCTGTCTCATCTTTCGCCGTGCCCCCCCCCCTCTCCCCCCCCCCCCCCCCCCCCCCCTCCCCCCTCCACCTGCAAGGCAATACTCCCTCTTACTCGCGCTCATGCCAGCTTTCCCCAGCATGGAGTACATGGACTGAAATAGGGAACTGAACCTGGACACGCCGCGCAAGCTGGGTATGAAAGGCCGCGGTATTTGAGACCTGGAGCTGGTGAACCTGTGAACGATGAGTATGATTAAGATCATAAACCTGTGAACGACGAGTATGATGGAGATGATGAACCTGTGAACGATAAGTATGATGAAGATGATGAACCTGTGAACGATGAGTATGATGAAGATGATGAATCAGTGAGTGATGAGTATGATGAAGATGATGAACCAGTGAGCGATGAGTATGATGAAGATGATGAATCAGTGAGTGATGAGTATGATGAAGATGATGAACCTGGGAATGATGAACCTGGGAACAATGAGTATGATGAAGATGATGAACCAGTGAACGATGAGTATGATGAAGATGATGAACCAGTGAGCGATGAGTATGATGGAGATGTTGCTGTGCAGTGCTATTCTGGTCGCAGTCTGCATAATAGGGACTCCACGAGTCCCTTCGGTGCTCACCATCACCTCAGTAATCCAGTCAAATGTTGAGCTTCGACATAATTTGGCAAAACTAGCCTAGTTTTTTTTTTCTTTTTTATCTTTACGAACACTAAAGTATTCTTAGGAAAGAGCTGGTCTTTATTATTACGAAGTAACGTTAGTAAAGCGTGGATCTTTACTATTAAGCATTGATCTTTATTACCATTGAAGTACAATTGGTCAGAGTTGGTCTTTATTATCACTCACCTAAAACTATAGGCGTTGGGTCTTAACTATCGGTTAGATAAAATTATCCACCATCACGTAAAAAATAGCAGCGGTGGCCTTGACCATCACTTAATGAAGCAGAATTAATAGCATTGCTCTGTCACTTTCACAATTATATTCTTGGTGTCACTATTTCCGTACCCTTGTCATGATTCGGCACTTTATGTATGTCTATTTTCGTACCCTCTACCGCCACATCCTGTGTATGTCCATCACCGTATTCCTTGTCATAATAGAGCGTACTATGTGTCTCCTACACCATACACCCTGTGTATGTCCATCACCGTATTCCTTGTCATAATAGAGCGTACTATGTGTCTCCTACACCATACATCCTATGTATGTCCATCACCGTATTCCTTGTCATAATAGAGCGTACTATGTGTCTCCTACACCATACACCCTGTGTATGTCCATCACCGTATTCCTTGTCATAATAGAGCGTACTATGTGTCTCCTACACCATACACCCTGTGTATGTCCATCACCGTATTCCTTGTCATAATAGAGCGTACTATGTGTCTCCTACACCATACATCCTATGTATGTCCATCACCGTATTCCTTGTTATAATAGAGCGTACTATGTCTCCTACACACATACACCCTGTGTATGTCCATCACCGTATTCCTTGTCATAATAGAGTGTACTATGTGTCTCCTACACCACACATCCTATGTATGTCCATCACCGTATTCCTTGTCATAATAGAGTATACTATATGTCTCCAACACCACACGCTGCGTATGTCCATTACCGTATTCCTTGTCATAATTGAGTGTACTATGTGTCTCCTACACCATACATCCTATGTATGTCCATTACCATATTCCTTGTTATAATAGAGTATACTATATGTCTCCAACACCACACGCTGCGTATGTCCATTACCGTATTCCTTGTCATAATAGAGTGTACTATGTGTCTCCTACACCATACATCCTATGTATGTCCATTACCATATTCCTTGTTATAATAGAGTATACTATATGTCTCCAGCACCACACGCTGCGTATGTCCATTACCGTATTCCTTGTTATAGTAGAGTATACTATGTGCCCCACTGCAGTCCCCTTTGTAATGATAAAGTACTCCAGGTATTCCTATTTTTAGTAACCTTCGTTAAAAGACATCGGCAAGGCACGCTCTTTCTGTATTCTTTGTCACATTTCAGTCCCTACTTGCGCATATTCCCGCCTCTTTGTTTTTAGTTCTGATGTAGAACCCTCTGTATGCCTGTTCCCATATATCCCTTTTTTTTTCTTTTTTTTTTTTTTTTTGAGAATTACTCGTGCGTATCAATTAGAAAGAAAAAGAAATGAATAAAAATGGCATATCCCAGCGAAAAGATTACCGGTGACGAGCAAGCGTTTTGCTCGAACATTCTGTGTGCAAAGCCCATGAAGTGCTAGCACACGGACACTCCCTGTCTCAAGTTTAGGTCAAGTTTATGACACGGTAATAACCACGCGACATTATCATTATCATTATTACTATTATTATTATCATTATTATTGTTGTTCTTAGCATTATTACTATTATTATCATAATTATTATTATTATGAATACTTACATAGCGCCTATCCTTGGTTAGAGGGCCAAGCTCTAAGCGCTTTACATTCCACAACGGGTTGCCTACCTGGGTAGTGCCGACTGAAGAGCTGCCAGCTGGCGCTTCATTCAGTCGTTTCCTGTATCATCCAGTCAATAGGATTCGATGTCGTTCACTCCATTTCCTGACTTCCTTCATTCTTTCCATTTCTCACGCAGGGTGCATGCTGTGTGTAACGTGTCATCCATACCAACGGCCAAACTGGCCTTCTCTTCCGAAAGTTGGTGATAGGATTTCACGTGTGCGCAAGATGTTATGCGTGCGTTCGCGCACGGAACCTCGGTTTATAGTCTCATTCGAAGGACTGTATGGGAAATGGAGTCAGAACCAATGTAAACTCCGAGGGAAAAATCCGCCTGTACCGAAACGGCTCGGCGGAGATTTCGAACCCGCAACCCCAGGATCACCAAGATTACGAGTCGGCCACTGAGCTCTTCCGGCCCCTAAAGATCTAAATGTGTTTGAACATTCCTGTACACCTATAAAATCACGTGTTCTTTCTTGACTCTGAAATATGCTCCCCCCCCCCCCCCCCCCCCCCCCCCCCCCCCCCCCCCCCCCCCCCCACCCCACACCCCACCGCACCCCACTCCCCGCATTGTGAAGAAGGAAAAAACAAAAAAGGCCAGCTCTTATGAGAGCACCGTGCATAAGTACCCCTGGAACACGAAGTTCTGATCTAGCATATCAATTACGATCTGTCTGTCTGTCTGTCTGTCTGTCTGCGTCCAATACAAGTCTGGTGAAGTATCTCCTGTGTGTTGTGTGTGTGTGTGTGTGTGTGTGTGTGGTTTTTTTTTTTTTTTTTTTTTCCCCTCATTCAAACACCCCACGGTCTTCTTCACCGTTGGCGTGGTGACCCACGAGCACACTGAGCGGCCTCAGAGCAGGTCACTTTCAGTGCTAAAGAACCGCAGCGGTCACATTTTTTAATAGGACCAAAGGCACCAGACAAAACGATGTCGGGACTGCCCCCTCAAGCCAGTCAGTCAGTCTGTCTGTCTGTCTCTGTTTCTCTGTCTGTCTGTCTGTCTCTCTCTCTCTCTCTCTCTCTCTCTCTCTCTCTCTCTCTCTCTCTCTCAAGTGCACGTTCTCTCTGTGCCCCCTCCCGTTTTCCATCCAGTACCCCCCCCCCCCCCCACACACACACACCCAATCCAGCCTAGCCTCTCCCCCAGCTCTCTATACACTCTTTGTTTGTTTTCTGTTCTGTTGTCTCACCGACATCTCTTTCTTCCATTTCTTCCTTACCTTTTTTTTTTCTTTCTTCCTTCTGCCGCTCCACTTTCTGTCTTTATAACGTAGTTGTCCCATCTCTTTATACACTTGTCTGTCGACCTGTATCTGCCGCCTCCAACCCCCCCCCCCCCCCCCCCCCCTCCACACACACACCTTCATTCCACTTCCATCCTCAAATTCAGCTTTCCATCCAATCAAGCCTAGTTTCTTCTTCCTTTCATGTTCTCTTTCTCTCTGTGTGTGTGTCACTTACATCTCTATATGCTCCCCGCCCCTCTCTCTCTCTCTTTGTCTGTCTGTCTGTCTGTCCCTCTCTATGTCTCTGTCTGTCTGTCTGTCTGTATATCACTCTCTATTCTCTTCACCTTTCCACCTTTCATTGACGTCCTTCTCTCTCTCTCTCTCTCTCTCTCTCTCTCTCTCTCTCTCTCTCTCTCTTATTTTTTTTCCTTTCTGAAAAATGTATTTGTAAGTTGTTTTCTTTCTTTCTTTCTTTCTTCTTTCTTTCTTTCGTGTGTGTGTGTGTGTGTGTGTGTGTGTGTGTGTGTGTGTGTGTGAAAGGTTGATTGTCTTATTTTCGGATTGCTCTTTGTATTTCAGTCTAGTATTCTTTTCATTGTTTAGATAGTTCATTTAGTTTCGAAGTCGCATATTATCATTATTTTCTCTACTTCAACGAAGGCAAGATGTTTTTAAAAAAAAAAGAAAAAGAAAAGAAAAGAAAAAAAGCCTGTATTGTGCTTATTCTTTACCCCTCGTTAAAAAAAGATTCGTTTGTTCGTTCCTCCTTTAGACAATATTCTCTCTCTCTCTGTCTGTCTGTCTCTCTCTGTCTGTCTCTCTGTCTGTCTCTGTCTCTGTCTCTCTCTCTCTCTCTCTCTCTCTCTCTCTCTCTCTCTCTCTCTCTCTTTCTCAAACAGAACAAAATAAAAACCAACAAAAACAAAACCAAAAAAAGGGTCAGCACAGGTCACTGACGAGATATTTCCCCAGTGAATAGACGAACATTGACGAACATTGACCAGAGAGAGAGAGAGAGAGAGAGAGAGAGAGAAGAGAGAGAGAGAGAGAGAGAGAGAGAGAGAGAAGTTCCACCAGATCATCTGTCGTCAGTATCGACATATTCTGCCCAGCAAGAAACGAACGGTGGCCATGTTGTCTACTCTTCTGGGACCAGCCAGGGAGCCATGCTGTGCTCTTGGTCTCCATTGATCTCTTCAGTCGTTCTTCATTCATTCATCTGATGTTTTTTGGTTGTTGTTTTTTTCTCTCTCAACCATTCACTCAGGCATTTCATTTCCTACTTTTTTTTTCTATCCGTTTGAGGTGGATTAAGGGTTTGTTTTCGTTGAATGTGATTTGTCGTTTTCTTACAATTTTTTGTACTCCCAGTTCTTATAGAACAGGGAGTACTTTAGAATGGGAACGAAGAAATGATGTGTGTGTGTGTGTGTGTGTGTGTGTGTGTGTGTGTGTGTGTGTGTGTGTGTGTGTGTGTTTGTCTGTGTGTGTCTGTGTGTGTGTCTGTGTCTGTGTCTGTCCGTCCGTCTGTGGTCAAAATGTGTTCCACTCGCTCCAGACAAAACTACTGGGCCGATCTTTCTGAAATTTTGTAGGTATATTCACTATGGGTCACGAATGATGCTCGATGTTTTAGTTTACCGTTATAGCCGTTACTAACGGCTGTAACGGCCCTGTAACGGTTTTTCTTCTTTATGGAATATCTCAGAAAGCACGTGGCCGATCTTTGTGAAAAGTTTACTAACGGCTGTAACGGTCCTGTAACGGGTTTTTCTTCTTTATGGAATATCTCAGAAAGTACTTGGCCGATCTTTGTGAAAAATTAGCTGTTATTTTCATTATGGGTCACGGATGATGTCCGATGTTTTAGTTTACCCCGTTATAGCCGTTACTAACGGCTGTAACGGCCTGTAACGGTTTTTCGTCTTTATAGAATATCTCAGAAAAGTACTTGGCCGATCTTTCTGAAAATTTGTAGGTATATGTTCATTATGGGTCACGAATAATGCCCGAATGTTTTAGTTTACCCGTTATAGCGTTACTAACGGCTGTAACGGGCCTGTAACGGTTTTTTCTTCTTTATGGAATATCTCAGAAAGTACTTGGCCGATCTTTCTGAAAATTAGCAGGTATGTTCATTATGGGTCACGAATAATGCCCCGATGTTTTAGTTTTACCGTTATAGCCGTTACTAACGGCTGTAACGGCCCATAACGGTTTTTTCTTCTTGGGAATATCTCAGAAAGTACTTGGGCCGATCTTTGTGAAAATTAGCAGGTATGTTCATTATGGGTCACGGATGATGCCCGATGTTTTAGTTTACCGTTATAGCCGTTACTAACGGCTGTAACGGCTGTAACGGTTTTTCTTCTTTTTGGAATATCTCAGAAAGTACTTGGCCGATCTTTGTGAAAATTAGCAGGTATGTTCACTATGGGTTACGGATGATGCCCGATGTTTTAGTTTACCGTTATTACCGTTACTAACGGCTGTAACGGCCCATAACGGTTTTTCTTCTTTATGGAATATCTCAGAAAGTACTTTGTCGATCTTTCTGAAAATTTGAGGTATGTTCATTATGGTCACGGATGATGCCCGATGTTTTAGTTTACCGTTATAGCCGTTACTAACGGCTATAACGGCCCATAACGGTTTTTCTTCTTTATGGAATATCTCAGAAAGTACGTGGCCGATATTTCTGAAAATGTGTAGTATGTTCATTATGGGTCACGGATGATGCCCGATGTTTAAGTTTACCGTTATAGCCGTTACTAACGGCCCATAATGGTTTTCTTCTTGATGGAAAATCTCAGAAAGTTCTTGGCCGATCTCTCCTAATCTCCTCTCTCTCTTCCCCTCCCCCCCTAATTTTTTCCTTTTCCTCTCCATATGTTACAGGGGTGAGTGTCTGTCTGTCTGCCTGTCTGTTCTGTCATCTCGCTTTCCATGTGCACATAGGGTAACTGACTCTCTCTCCTCTCTCTCTCTCTACTCTCTCTCTCTATCGCTCTCTCTCTACCCCCTGGGCTCTCTTTCCATGTGCACTCTCGGTTAGAGAGACTGTATCTCCGTCTCACTCGCCCTGTCTCTGTTTGCTCACATCTCTCGTCTCTCTCTCTTGAGTTCTTTCTGTAGAGAGTCTCACTCGAGGGACGGTTTGCCTACATAGGTGTGGGGTTGTGGCATGAGAGAGAGAGAGAGAGAGAGACAGAGGAGAGAGAGGAGAGAGAGAGAGAGAGAGAGAGAGAGAGAGAGAGAGAGAGTTCTGTGCAGACACAGGACTGAACCCTGGAAACTGACTGCATTCCCCACTCGTTCCCGTCACAGTCAATGCATGTGTTCACCTCCTCCATGAAAGGGATTGTTCACCCGCCTCTACAGGTTCGCTCAACAGTAAACAAAGATAATAATAATAATAATGAATACTTATATAGCGCCTATTCTCGGCTAGAGACCACGCTCTAAGCGCTTTACAATCCACACACGTTTACACAACGGGCTGCCTACCTGGGTAGTGCCGACTGAAGAGCTGCCAGCTGGCGCTTCATTCAGTCGTTTCCCGTGTCATCCAGTCAATATCGTTCAATATCGTTCACTCATTTCCTTACTTCCTCCATTCTTTCAATCTCTCACGCAGGGTGCATGCTATGTATAACGTGTCATCCATACCAACGGCCGAACTGGCCTTCTCTTCCGAAAGTTGGTGATGGGATTTTACGTGTGTGCAAGATGTTATGCGTGCGTTCACACACGGAACCTCGGTTTATAGTCTCATTCGAAGGACTCGAAAGATCACAACACCCACACACACTACACACACACACACACACACACACACGCACGCACTCACGCACGCACGCACGCACGCACACCACACACACCACACACCACACACACACCGTACGCACACACACGCACGCACCACGCACGCACCCACACACACAACACACACACACTACTCACACACACACACACACACACACACACACACACACACACACACACACACACAAACGCACGCACGCACGCACGCACGCACGCAGTCACACACACACACACACACACACACACACACACACACACACACACACACAACACACAATTACATAGACTACACACGCGCGGGCGCGCAAACGCACACACGCCCACTTACACAGTTTATGTGGGGTGATGGGACCAATGTATATATGGAGGAGTTGGAGACAGGACAATGTCTGAATCTGTTTGCTGCTTTCTCTCTCTCTCTCTCTCTCTCTCTCTCTCTCTCTCTCTCTCGTCCACGGCTCTCGGGGTGCTCGCTCGCGCTCGCTCGTCCCCGCCCCCACACTTCCCTCTCTGGTTTTTAATTTCTTAGTCCCTCCCCCACACAATAATTCTTACTTCCCTTGTCTAACTCTCTGTTTTCTGTCTTACCCACCCTGTTCCTCCCTCCCTCTCTCTCTCCCTCCACCTCCTCCCCTTCCCGGTTTCTCTCTTTCTTAGCGCTTTGCCTTGTTAGAAACTACATTAGGGAAAATCATGTCCAAAAGGTGCTAAATCGTTTCTAAGAATCATGAACAGATATGGAGAGAAAGAAAGAAAAAAAAAAGTGAGAAAGAAAACAAAAGCACACATGTATTACACAAAAAGAAAGGAAAGAAAATATGGGTATGGTAAGGACAGACACACTGATGCCTGCCCCCATGCCCCCCCCCCCCCCCCCCCCCTAAAACACAACAACAACAAACAAACAAACAAACAGAACTTTGCAGACTTTCGTTTACGATCGTTGTGGCACCCTCCCTAACGTATATCTATCGTGGTCTTGTTTTCTTTACAACGTAAATATATATTTCTTTCAATGTATTGACAAATCATATTTCAAAGATTATATCAACGCCCCCCCCCCCCCCCCCCCCTCCCCCCCCCCCCCCCCCCCCCCCCCTCCCCCCCCCCCCCCCCCCGCCCCCCACCCCCCCCCCCCCCCCCCCCCCCCCCCCCCCCCCTAAAAAAACAAAAAAAAGAGAGAGAGAGAAAAAAAAAATAAAGATATAACGAACCTTACAAATAACTAAGTACAGAAATGAATAACTAAATAACACTGCAAACAACAACCAATGAATCAACGCACTTTAGAGAAAGAAACTTCAACTGCGGATTTCTCACATCGATTTGTCCCAGTTAACTGACTGATAAACGGGCCCTGGTTTTGACGAATCTGCTGAATTCTCACAGCTGCTCATTCTTCACACCACTGACGTCTCACATCTGCTAATGTTTCAACCCAGCTGATTTCTCACGCCTGCTAATGTTTCACACTACTGATTTCTCACACTGCTAAGTTTTCACCTAGCTGATTTCTCACACCTGACTAATGTTTCACCTAGCTGATTTCTCACACCTGCTAATGTTTCACCTAGCTGATTTCTCACACCTGCTAATGTTTCACCCAGCTGATTTCTCAGACCTGCTAATGTTGTCACCTAGCTGATTTCTCACACCTGCTAATGTTTCACCTAGCTGATTTCTCACACCTGCTAATGTTTCACCCAGCTGATTTCTCACACCTGCTAATGTTTTCACCCAGCACTCACACCTGATTTTCTCTACGCCTGCTCACGCCTGCAATGTTTCACCCAGCTGATTTCTCACACCTGCTAATGTTTCACCCAGCTGATTCTCACGCCTGCTAATGTTTCACACCACTGATTTCTCACACCTGCTAATGTTTTCACCCAGCTGATTTCTCACACCTGCTAATGTTTCACCCAGCTGATTTCTCACGCCTGCTAATGTTTCCACCTACATAACGTACATTTATAGAGCGCCCTTTGTCTCACTAGAACTCACAGCGCTCTTTACAATAATCAACTATAAACATGTAACACTCAGATGATTTACACAACGGGCTGCTAATACCTAGGTAGTGCCGACCGAAGCTCAGCTGCCAGCTGGCGCATTTACACATTCATAGATCGTTTCCTCCCGTGTCATCCAGTCAGTATCGTTCAATATCGATCACTCATTTTCCTTACTTCCTTCATTCTTCGACAAGTCAGTTCATTTCTTACTTAGAGTGCATGCTATGTGTAACGTGTCATCATCCATACCAACGGCCAAACTGGCCTACTCTTCCGAATGTTGGTGATGGGATTTTACGTGTGTGCAAGATGTTATGCGTGCGTTCACACACGGAACCTCGGTTTTATAGTCTTATTCGAAGGACTGTGTGGGGAAATGGAGTCAGAACCAATGTTAACTCAAGTAACTCCGAGGGAAAAAAATCTCCCTGTACCGAAACGCCCCGGCGAGGTTCGAACCCACAACCCCCAGGATCACCAAGATTGCGAGTCAGGCGCTCTACCAACTGAGCTATTCCGGCTCCCAACACACAGCTGATTTCTCACACCTGCTAGTGTTTCACACCACTGATTTCTCACACCTGCTAATGTTTCACCCATCTGATTTCTCACACCTGCTAATGTTTCATCCAACTGATTTCTCACACCTGCTAGTGTTTCACACCACTGATTTCTCACACCTGCTAATGTTTCACCCAGCTGATTTCTCACACCTGCTAATGTTTCACCCAGTTGATTTCTCACGCCTGCTAATGTTTCATTCAACTGATTTCTCACGCCTGCAAATGTTTCACCCAACTGATTTCTCACGCCTGCTAATGTTTCACCCAACTGAGTTCTCACACCTGCTAATGTTTCACCCCAACTGATTTCTCACACCTGCTTAATGTTTCACCCAAGCTGATTTCTCACGCCTGCTAATGTTTCACATAACTGATCTCTCACATTTGTAAATGTTTCACACAGCTGATTTCTCACGCCTGCTAATGTTTCACACAGCTGATTTCTCACATCTCTTATGTTTCACACAGCTGATTTCTCACATCTCTTATGTTTCACACAGCTGATTTCTCACACCCTCCGACCGGGTTTCTCCTTGCTCCTGGTCTCCCCCACCTGCTGACGAACCTTACAGCGGTTATTCCTTACACAACACGCTCAACACTTCTGCCATGCCTGGAGCCGATTTTTTTTTTTAAATATTGAACAGCTAAAACAATAACAACAACAACAAAACAACCAAAAACAACAACAAGAACAAGAAGAAACGAATTCCAAGAGAAAACAACCACAACAATACGAACAGAACCCCCCCCCCCCCCCCCCCCCCCCCCCCCCCCCCCCCCCCTCAAAAAAAACAAACAAACATACAAACGGAGCTTAAATTAAAAAAACAAAAAAAAAAAACATAGAGCAGGCCTAAAAAAAAACACACACAAAAAAAGCCCCACAAAATAACGCAGAAATGAAAGAACGCAAACAAGTGACATTAAACAAAACAAATGAGTGGAAATGTAACAAACAAATAAAAGAGAAATTAAAAACAAATTGAGAAGCTAAACAAGGAAGAAAAAAATCCTATGAAAAAAAAAAAGCAGAAATTACGAAGTAATAACTACCATCACCACCACCACCACCCACCGCCACCACCACAACAACAATAATAAATAACAACAACAACAACAAAATGAACAGCAACACAGCAAAAATTAAAGGAAGATGGGGGAAAAAAAGGAGATAGGGGCCGGGGGTGGTGGGTGGGGGACGGAAATTACAGCATAAACAAAATAAAAAAATATAACAGAAACGAACCCCAAATCACATACACACGACAGAAACGAAACCCAAGACAAAATGGAAGAGACACTGCAGAAAGAGTAACGCAGAAGGGTACAGAAAGAGAATAACGCAGAAACCAAGCTGGGAATAGATGGCACAGAAATTACAGCAAACCACCACTGGCCATTATTCGGCCGGTGTCCAATTATGCAGCGCGTCCCAGAGGAGATTTGGATTCTCCGGGGAAAAAACAAACAACACAATAAAGGGGGGGGGGGGGGGGGGGGGGGATCCAGCGAAAGATTTCCTACTCGTTTGCATATTTTCTCCATTTTGTTGATGTATTGTCGTCATTAGTAATATCGCCAGAGAGAGAGAGGGAGGAGAGAGAGAGAGAGAGAGAGGAGAGAGAGGAGAGAGAGAGAGAGTGAGAGAGGAGAGAGAGAGAGAGAGAGAGACAACAGACAGACAGACAGGGAGAGAGGAGGGGGGTTGGGTTAAAACAGAGACAGAGCGGGAGACGGACAGACTACAGAGAGAGAGAGAGAGAAAGAGGAGAGAGACAGAGAGAGGACACAAGACCAGAGAGATAGAGAAGGGGGGACAAAGGGAATCTTTGGAGTAGGCGTTCAGAGAGAAAGAATAATAGAGGAGGTGTCGTGTGTGTGTGTCGTTGGGGGGGGGGGGGGGGGGGGGGGGGGGCCCGGAGAGCGGGGAAGGCGGGCATGCGGGATGTACGGTGTCGCAACAAATTGACAGAAGAAAAACGAAATTGGAGGGGTGGATAGAGAGCAAGGGGGGTGGGGGTGGGGGTGGGTGGGAGGAAGCTAACAGATCAAGCCGTAGAACATGTGGGAAAAGGGGGGGGGGGGGGGGGGGGGTGAGGTGAGTGGTGAGGGTGGGGGTAGGGGTAGGGAGAGGTCTAGAGAACCACAAAAAAAAAAAAAAGAAGCCATTAATAAAGGAAGCAGGCGAGGAAAACGAACAAGAAATAAAGAACTGGAGATAAAGAACAGCAAGAGAAAGGGGGTGGGGTGGGGGTTTGGGGGTGGAGATCAAGTTGTTTTTGCTTCTGCTGATGAAGTAACGGTCTGACAGTTTTGCTTTATCTTCACCCCCCCCCCCCCACCCCCACCCCCCACCCCCCATCCCTCGTCTTTCCCCTTCTCCCTCCCACCTCCACTCACTGTCTGTTTATCGGCCGGCCTGCCTGCCTTTCTCTGTCGGTCCGTTTGTCTGTGCCGACGCAGTCACTGTCTCTGTAACTGTTTGTCAATCTGTCTGTCTGTCTGTCTGTCTGTCTGTCTGTCTCTCTCTCTCTCCTCTCTCTCTCTCTCTCTCTCTCTCTCTCCAGGCAGTAGGTTTTTTCTGTCCTGCCTGCCCGTCTGTCTGTCAGTCTCTCTTTCTCTTCCATTCCAGCCCCTTGCTCCGCGTTTATGTTTGCGTCACTCTGTCTCTGCCTTTGTGTGTGTCCGTCTTACATTATTTTCTTCATTTTTTGTTTATTTGTTTTTTTGTCATCCCCCTGAAGACGGCCCGGACAAATTGGTCAGGACGTCAACAACCATGGTACGGGACCTCTGGGACTGTGGAGAGAGAGAGAGAGAGAGAGAGAGAGAGAGAGAGATCCTCGTGACGTTAGTTTACCAGATGACGTACATGCAGATGACGTAATATTTCCAGAACACGTATGACGTATGTGAAGGCTTTTGTTCTGTGGGGCCAGCAATGGGATACACTTCGCCTAGGAATCTTTTCGCGTATGTATAGAATCCTTTTATGCGCGGGCACAATATATTTTGTCACGCACGGCAAATGTACTCTTGGAACCATTTTGTGTGAGTACAAACGACGCGCTGCACCAGCCATGCTATACACAGTCTATTCACAGTCGTTCTGTCAGTCTCCGCAGCCAGCAGCCATACACACAGAGCTATCGAGGTCCTGGTTGCCACGAAGCAACCCAGCAGTGGAGACGCTGCACTGCTGCTGAGTCGCTTCACGTGGTATTCAGCAGTGTTCTAGATTCAGCCACACGCGGACGCCATTGTATTACCAGCTCCTATGATTGGGCCGGCGTGAGTGAGCGTTGTCTGAGAGCTCCACCCCTTTGAATCCGACGGCAGGCCCCATGACCTTGCGTTGCAGACACTGAAAGACTGGGATAAGAATTCCCCTAAGCCGGTTGGACTGAGGGAGAAGAACTTTTTTTTATAATCAAAACTTATGTCAACACAACGGCAAGGCATGCAGGGCCACAGAATTCGTAGAGACTTCTTCATGATAGTCTCGGGCCGGAATAGTACTAGTACTAGTACAAGGGCCGGCGGGAGTAGTACCCCAGTGGGTAGAGCGCTGGACTCTTACTCTTGGTGATCCTGGGGTTGTGGGTTCGAATCTTTGCCAGGTCCTTTCGGTACGGGAGGATTCTTCCCTCAGGGTTAACATCTGGTTTTTGACTTTGACATTCCTCATACAGTTCCCTCGAATGAGACTATAAACCCAGGTTCCATGTGTGAACGCACGCATATACATCTTGCACATACAATAAAATCCCTTCACCAACTTTCAGAAGAGAAGGCCAGCTTGGCCGTTGGTATGGATGACACGTTACACATACCATGGCACCCTGCGTGAGAAATAGAAACAATGAAGAATGTAAGGAACGTTATTGACTGGATGACACAGGGAAACGACTGAATGAAGCTCCAGCTGGCAGCTCTTCAGTCGGCACTACCCAGGTAGGCATCCTGTTTGTGTAAACGAGTGTGGATTGTAAAGCGCTTAGAGCTTGGTTTCTAGCCGTGGATAGGCTCTATATAAGTATTCATCATCATCATCATGCTCATGGATGGTGAGGGATGGCGACGATGGTGTTTTCTGGTGTTCCACCGCGGACAGAGAGATCAGAATACAGGGCTGTGCTCTATGCTTCCACTGTTTGAGCGTTCCCCGCCCTGACCACTGCCTTGACCCTGAACTCCAGGGTTGGCATCCCCTATCAGACCGATAGGGAAGTTGCCAGCCAGGCAAGACCACTCAAGTCACGTGCATCCTTTGCAGGAAGCGTGAGGCTGCAGCAGCGTTCTATATCAGTAAAGCGCCGAACTCGTGTATCCTGGTGATCCTGGGGTTGAAGGTTCGAATCTCCACTGAGGCGTTTCGGTGCGATGGAATTCTGCCCTTAGAAATGAGATCGGCTGTGGGGACATCTTTTTTCCAAAAAAAATTTGAAAGAAGAACCGAAAGCAAGCATTTGCGCACATAACATTCTGCAAACATTTAAAATTCCGTTGCTAAAATGCGCTCGGCATGAAAAATCGAAAAGAAGAAGTGAAAAAACAAAAAAAAAAAAAAAACTTGAGTGCCTGATATTGACTGAAATACTCAGGAGACGACTAAATAAAGCGCCAGCAGGCAGCTCTTCAGTCGGCTCTACCCAGGTAGGCAGCCCGTTGTGTAAACGAGGGACCATGGATGTAGAGCACTTTGAGTTTGACTCTATAGACGCTATAAGTTCTCCAATGATAATTACAGCAAGTCTACATTGCTGCATGAAATCTTTGAAGAAAAAAAAAGGAAAAAGGAAGGAAGAAGCTTGTTTGTTTTTTTACTGTTCGGCGTTCGGCTTGCGAGAAGCTGGGGTAAACAAAGTACTAAGTTCCGTCTTTCATTCAGGTTAGCGGCGAACGAGTGTGGCTTATCCCGTTGCAGAAGTGGACTTGCTCCAACGACCTCCCGAAAAGGCATCCGGTTTGACAGCTTTGCGCTCGCATTACCGCCTCATTTGTCGCCCAGACACAAAACTTGACGAAACTTGCCCGCAGCGAAGTGCACTTCCGTTGACTCACGCGCATGGACCTGTCACAGCGGTTGGAAACAGGCGATTCTCTTCTTGCCAACGTGGGAGCTGACGTCTTTCAGTAGTAGATTGCGATTACTAGACCTAAGGGCATATCAACTGTCCGCTCGTGTGATGGGCGTGTTATCTTGTCCATTTATATGATGGGCATCTAACTATACCCTCATGAGGGGTTGACAGGCATACATGACGTACGTCTGCTCATGTGATGGGCATATTAACTGTCCGCTTATGTATGGGCATATTGACTGTTCCGCTCATGTGATGGGCCATATTAACTGTCCACTAATGTGCCGGGTGGTATTAAGCGTCGCGTCCGCTATGTGACGGGCATATTAACTGTCCGCCTCATGTGACT
Organism: Conus betulinus; assembly: GCA_016801955.1. Classification (NCBI taxonomy): domain Eukaryota; kingdom Metazoa; phylum Mollusca; class Gastropoda; order Neogastropoda; family Conidae; genus Conus; species Conus betulinus. Next base: position 966 of record JADBJO010012543.1, on the reverse strand, counting down.
GGGCATATATAACTGTCCGCTCCTACCATGTTTTGGGTTTAGGTTCGATTTCTGCCACAACATGAACCAAGAGCCGTGTGCAGAAGGAGCGTTGTTATCTGCTAATTCCGTCCTTTCTTCTTCTTCTTCTTCTTTTTTTTTTTTTTTTTTTTTTAAGCATCATCTGCACAAAAAAATTGTACGGCAGTGCCTGCATCTCTTGCAAATGCAGAATAACCGTTGCTAGCTGCTCGACTGTCGGGCCATTTTTAGTCCTCTGTCTGTCTCTTCATCAGTTCTCCATCCACTGTTACCGGATGGAGTAACGATTTTCAAAACGCCATTTCGGTCTAAGATGTGGACAGCCATCTGATTGCCTGTGGACCGACACTTTACCTTCCAGGCACACTCCCCCTTCCTTCCTGCTGCCACCCTCCTCCCTTTCCCACTCTTTCTCCCAGGTAATGCATTAGACGCGAGTTATTTAATACGCAGTTAACCTGATCTCGTTGGGCGAGTTGGTTCCCCAAAAGACAAAGGACATCAGGAAGACACAGACTACTAATCAATACCCAGATGGCTGAGCGGACATTCACAGATAAGGCTTGAGTCGACAAATTGACTGGTTTTTGAAATAGCATGACAGACATTTTGTTTTTGATAATGAATGACTAGGTCACCTGAGTATTATGTGTGTTCGAAAAAAAAAAAAAAAGTAAAGTAATCGGATACAGAATCACGCTTGCGCGCAGTGGGTACGATGGTATACTCTTTTGTTTTTAGACTTTTTCTCTTTAAATTTTTCTCAATTTTTTTAGTGTGTGTTAGCTCCTTCTCTTACTGGCGCAGTGGCCACACAGCTTTTTTAAACTTTCGTGTCGTTTAGCTTTGTTGTTGGTGTGTGTGTGTGTGTGTGGTGTTGTTGTGAAGAGAGAGAGAGAGAGAGAGATGGAGAGGAGAGAGGATGGGGTGTGTATGTGTGTGTGT
>JADBJO010012542.1:52500-57406 GCA_016801955.1 Conus betulinus | reverse complement strand
GTGTGGGTGTGTGTGTGTTGTGGGTATACGTGTGTGCTGTGTGTGTGGTGTGTGTGTGTGGTGTGTGGTTGTGTATGTGGTGTTGTTGTGTGTGTGGTGCTGGTGGTAGTGCACGACCGACGCGCACGCTGTGTGCCAAGAATTCAAGTCTAAGAGGAAGGGTTTTTTACAAACGGTTAAAACAGCCCCAGACATCATCGGACTTTGGATTGGGCTGGAGCAAACGAAGGAAGTAGCGGTCAGACCGAGATCGGATATGCCGGGAAAAACGACAGTATTTGAGCATACCGACTCCACAAACAACCGAGCCAGAGAGAAGAATGTTCGTGTTTTTAGGAGAATTAATCACCTCGAAAGCCGAAAGCATTAACAGAAACAAAACTGAGATGGCAGTATCGTAGATGGGCACGGACAATGTCTGTTTCAATACAGTCGAGCTCGACCACCACAGAGAGCATTTTCCCAGGGCTGTCAACATGTACAAAAAAAAAAAACGCCAAACAAAAAACGTATGTAAAGAAACAATCAAAACACACAAACAGCGAAACCAAGAACGTCACTCCCGTCCATGAAAACTCAGATTTTAGCAATGGCCATACGGTTTACGGGTAACACTTACTTGTAATATCAATTTCCATGCTGCAGTCCTACAAGACATATAAACTAAGCCATGTTGAGCGCATCAACCACTCTGATAATTTTGCTCAGATTTTCTCTAACAAACGGTTTTTTTTTTTAATAATCTTTTCTGAGATAATCCGCACCGCAGAAATTGAACACAGTAAGGCCTGCTCCTGTGCTTAAACTACCACTATTTAGTCACCCAGATTACATCTGTGCTCTTACAAGATTATCAAGAAAAAACAACAAATAGAAACAGTACAGAAGAAAAAAAAATCATCAAACCCCTGCTTAAAAAGGAAGCAAAGTGAGAGAGCGTGACACAAAAGAAGAAAATTGCTAGCATCGGATTTTTTAGAAGAAAGGAGCACACGTTCACACTGAAATATCTTCACCTCTCCTCTCTCCCCTGCCATTCCTGTGGGGTGAATTAAAAAAAGGTTTGCAGAGTGTTCGAAACAGATTAAAGAATGGGCCACAAGAGGCGGGGGGGGAAAAAGACAGTGAAGAAACGGAAACCAACGAAAAAAAATTTTTAAGCTAGAAAAAAGAAAAGAAATATTATGAGCACAATATACGGAAGAAGATGGAATATCATTTATACTTAAAGAGCTCTAACCCATCACCCCCCCCACCCACCCAACTGTTCAACGTGAGTTGCAAGGTGGAGGTGTGCTGCAGATTGGTTCACAGGATGACCCAGATGACCGAGGTGAAAAATGAACAAATCATCAAAGGGAGGATCAAGCAGGTTTAGAAAAGTTTCATACAGCAAATTCCTGGCAGAAGAACGGTGTTCACATTGCTGACAACACTGGAAAGTTATTTCCTGATACTCACGAGAATGAAAGCCAGCGCGCAGAAATGAGAGAATTCGTAAGGAACCTCTAATGTCCTTTTCTCTAAGATGTTGTGAACCTCAATTTCACCAACATAAGGAAGGAAACCGGGAGTGCATCAGTGAATGAGGAGCCAAGAATGCACCGGGGGTAAAGGCGAGGTCAGGTGGAGAACAGATCTTTGGCAGGGAAAAAGGGGGGCGCTAAATAGTGAGAGATAAACGCTAGTAGCGTCAGTTATTAAAAGGTAGGTAGGACGAATAAGAAAGAGACTACAGACGTTCGGTTACATGACATGAACTCACAAAGTGATCTGGACCAGAAATAGACAATAAGTCTAGGATTTAAAACTGTATGAAAGTCTTAAGACTTCCAAAAATATCCTCCTTCGTAGGGAAAAAAAAAAAACATCAACAAATTCTAATAATTCACTCAAAGTACAGCTGCTTCCAGATTAGATACTGGCCGTACTGCCGCGTCTCGTCAGCCGATCAAACAACAGAGTGAAAAGCACGGGTTTGGCCTATGTGTGTGCGTGAGTAGCGTGCTGCGTCCGTTGTATGATATGTGTGTGCGCGTGCGGTGCGGGCGTTTGTCCGGTGTGTAGGCACACGTTGCTGTGTGTCAGTGTGAGGGTGTCGTTGTGTGGACGGTGGGAGGGGAGGAGGGGGGGGGTAGTGGACAGGAGCTTGAAGGGGTAGAGGAATGGAGGGGGGAATGGAGGGGGAGCGGGGTGAATGGAAGGGATTGGGGATGGATTAGCAAGGGTGGGGGAAGTTGTCCATATGAGATATTATATCTTATGTAGGGGGGTGTCTGCAGAGGTGGTGTGTGTGTGGTGTGTGGGTGTTTGCGCGCGTCAACATTCCTAAGTGTAAGTGTGTGTGTGTGTGTGTGTGTGTGTGTGTGTGTGGTGTGGTGTGTGTGTTGTGTGGTGTAATTGTGTGTGTAAGTGTGTGTGTGTGTGTGTGTGTGTGTGTGTGGTGTTGTGTGGTGTTGTGTGTGTGTGTGTGGCTGTCTGTGAGTTTGTTGTGTGTGGTGTGCACACGTGCGCACGCGAGTGTGTGAGTGCATGTTGGCATGAATGCGCGCGTGTGCCTGTATATGTGTGTTGTGTGCGCGCGCGCGCAGCGCGCGTGAGTGAGAGAGACAGAGAGAGAGGGGAAAAAGAAAGAAAGACACGAGGGAAGAGAGAGAGAAATCAGGGGGAAAAGAAAGAAAGAAAGAGGAGAAGAGAGTGGGTGTGTGTGTGTGTGTGTGCGCGTGTGCGCTGTGGGGTGTGTGGTGTCGGTTAACAGTATGTGTATATATGTACGAGTGTGGTGTGCTTGTGGTGTGTGCGAGCGGGTATGAGTGTGTGTGCGAATTGCGTAAATGTCTTTGCGTGCGTGCGTGCGTGCAGCGCGCGCCGCGCGGCGCGCGCGGGAGTGAGGTGTGATGTGTTGTGTGTGTGTGTGTGTGTGTGTGTGTGTGTGTGTGTGTGTGTGAGGGCGTGCGATGTTATGTCTGCGTGTATACCTCGAGCACATGCACTCACAGATTCTATTTCAGACACCCCAGACGTTTCTCCTCAGTTATTCTACGATCCGCCCTTCACACCCTCATCCTCCTCCCCTTTAAGTACAAATTCCAACAAAACAACCCCCCTAACAGGACGACCGCCCGACACCCCAAGCAACCGTAGATCACCAACCAGTCCATCAAACGGCGGTTCCCGCTCCGCCCCGCCCTCCTCCCGGTTCTTTGGTGTCCCCCCCCCCCCCCCACCCTCCCCACCCTCATCCCCCCCCACCCCAACCCCCCCTCCTTCTCGGGGAACAACACAAGGGTGCCAAGCTGTCCAAGGTTCCTAGTGATAGTCCGTGACCCGACCTGAGTCTTGGCGATGGTCATTTGACCCCGCACGCGTGCTTCCAGCAGCTACGTGAGCTTTTTTTTTTTAATGTTATGCTTTGGTAACATTAAGCCTTGTAACTTAACAGGGCATTCACGAGGTCATTAGTAGTAATACCATTTAATGCGATCTGACTGCGCCACCACTGGCCCCAGTTTAGCTTGTTTTTTTAAACCCCTGAATTGAATACATTGATACCATCTTTTTTAAGTCCAGTAAACAGGTCATCACGAGTCATTAGGCGTATTTATACCATTTGACTGCGCCACTGGCCTTGTTAGATGTGGCGTGGTTTTTTTTTTTGTTTCCTTCTTAAATTTGATGATTAACCTTAAGTGTATTTTTTTTACTCACGTAATGGGGCATTGCACGAGTCCTATTATGCGTATTCAATACCATCTGATTGCGCGAAATTGGCCCTGTGAGCTTTGTCGGTCCTTTCCCCTACTTTTATCGATGGTTCATACAACAATCCCACGGAACAGAGCAGTCCGAGTCTTAGCGTTTTAATCCACTGAAATTGGCCCTCTGGCTGGGAGCCCCCCCCCCCCCCCCCCCCCCCCCTTCCTACTTTTGTTAGTTGTTGATATCGAGTCATTGGGCCGTATTTAATACCATCTGACTGTCGCCATTGGCCCGCTGGCTGTTGGAAGGCCCCCCCCACCCCCCCCCCCCCACGCTCCTCACCACCCCCCCCCCCCCACCCCCCTTCCAACTTTTGGTTAGTTCGTGATTATCAAATTGTTTTAAAGTGCTAAAGTGCACCTACAGGCATTCACGAGTCATTGGGCTGTATTTAATTACCATTGACTCCGGCTGACATTGGCCCTGCTGGCTGACGGAGTGTTTCCCCTTAAGTCGACCAATCATATTACCCTATTGGGCTAGTCCAAGCAACAGGGCGCCATTTACGGACGTCATAGGCGTTATTTACCATCTGACTGCCTGAATGGCCTGTATAGCTGATGGGATATCTACCTCCCCCCCCCCCCCCCCCCCCCGCCCACCCACCCCCCCCCCCCGTCCCCCCCCCACCCCCCCTCCCCCCCCCCCCCCCCCCCCCCCCCCCCCCCCTCCCCCCCCCCCCCCCCCCGCCCCCGCCCCCCCCCCCCCCCCCCCCCCCCCCCCCCCCCCCCCCCCCCCCCCCCCCCCCCCCCCCCCCTCCCCCCCCCCCCCCCCCACCCCCCCCCCCCCCCCCCCCCCCCCCCGCCCCCCCCCCCTCCCCCCCCCACCCCCCCGCCCCCCCCCCCCCCCCCCCCCCCCCCCCCCCCACCACGCCCACCCTCCCCCCCCCCCCCCCCCCCCACCCCCCCCCCCCCCCCCCCCCCCACCCCCCCCCCCCCCCCCCCCACCCCACGCCCCCCCCCCCCCCCCCCCCCCCCCCCCCCCGTCCCCCCGCCCCCCCTCCCCCCCCCCCCCCCCCACCCCCCCCCCCCTCCCCCCCCCCCCCGCCCCCCCCCCCCCCCCCCTCCCCCCCCCCCCTCCCCCCTCCTTCCCCACCCCCCCCCCCCCCCCTCACCCCCCCCCCACTCCCCCTCCCATCCCCCCCCAC